>OX451735.1:1330805200-1330870200 GCA_948472305.1 Vicia faba | reverse complement strand
TGTTGTTGTTTATTTGACGTTGTTGTTGTTGTTGTTGTTGTTGTTTATTTGACGTTGTTGTTGTTGTTTATTTGACGTTGTTGTTGTTGTTGTTGTTGTTGTTTATTTGACGTTGTTGTTGTTGTTTATTTGACGTTGTTGTTGTTGTTTATTTGACGTTGTTGTTGTTGTTGTTTATTTGACATTTTTGTTGTTGTTGTTTATTTGACATTGTTGTTGTTGTTGTTGTAGTTGTTTATTTGACGTTGTTGTTGTTGTTGTTTATTTGATGTTGTTTTAGTTGTTGTTGTTTATTTGACGTTGTTGTTGTTTTTTATTTGACGTTGTTGTTGTTGACATTGTTGTTGTTCTTGTTTATTTGACGTTGTTGTTGTTGTTTTTTATTTGATGTTGTTGTTGTTGACATTGTTGTTGTTGTTGTTGTTTATTTGACGTTGTTGTTGTTGTTGTTTATTTGACGTAGTTGTTGTTATTGACGTTGTTGTTGTTATTGTTGTTTATTTGACATTTTTGTTGTTGTTGTTGATGTTGTTGTTGTTGTTTTTTATTTGACGTTGTTGTCGTTGTTGTTTATTTGACGTTGTTGTTGTAGTTATTGTTGTTGTTGTTAATTTGACGTTGTTGTTGTTGTTGTTTATTTGACGTTATTGTTGTTGTTGTTTATTTGATGTTGTTGTTGTTGTTATTTATTTGACGTTGTTGTTGTTGTTATTGTTTATTCGACGTTGTTGTTGTTGTTGTTGTTTATTTCACGTTGTTATTGTTGTTTATTGGACGTTGTTATTGTTGTTTATTTGACGTTGTTTTTGTTATTTTACGTTGTTGTTGTTGTTGTATTTGTTGTTGTTGTTGTTGTTGCTTATTTGACGTTGTTGTTATTGTTGCTATTTATTTGACGTTTTTATTGTTGTTATTTATATGACGTTGTTGTTGGTGGTGTTTATTTGATGTTGTTGTTGTTGTTGTTTATTTGACGTTGTTGTTGTTGTTGTTGACGTTGTTGTTGTTGTTGTTGTTGTTTATTTGATGTTGTTATTGTTGTTGTTGACATAGTTGTTGTTGTTTATTTGATGTTGTTGTTGTTTCCGTTGTTGTTTATTTGACGTTGTTGTTGTTGTTTATTTGACGTTGTTGTTGTTGTTGTTGTTGACGTTGTTGTTGTTGTTGTTTATTGGACGTTGTTGTTGTTATTTATTTGACGTTGTTGTTGTTGACGTTGTTGTTGTTGTTGTTTATTTGACGTTGTTGTTGTTGTTGTTGTTATTTATTTGACGTTGTTGTTGTTGTTGTTGTTTATTTGACGTTGTTGTTGTTGTTTATTTGACGTTGTTGTTGTTGTTGTTTATTTGACGTTGTTGTTGTTGTTGTTTATTTGACGTTGTTGTTGTTGTTATTGTTTATTTGACGTTGTTGTAGTTTATTTGACGTTGTTATTGTTGTTTATTTGACGTTGTTTTTGTTATTTGACGTTGTTGTTGTTGTTGTATTTGTTGTTGTTGTTGTTGTTGTTGCTTAGTTGACGATGTTGTTATTGTTGCTATTTACTTGACGTTGTTGTTGTTGTTGTTGTTTATTTGACGTTGTTGTTGTTGTTTTTGTTGTTGTATTTGTTATTGTTGTTATTGTTGTTGCTTATTTGATTTTGTTGTTATTGTTGTTGTTTATTTGACGTTGTTGTTGTTGTTATTCATTTGACGTTGTTGTTTTTGTTGTTTATTTGACGTTGTTGTTGTTCTTCTTCATTTGACGTTGTTGTTGTCGTTGTTTTTGTTGTTTATTTGACGTTGTTGTTGTTATTTATTTGACGTTGTTGTTGTTGTTTATTTGACGTTGTTGTTGACGTTGTTGTTGTTGTTGTTTATTTGATGTTGTCATTGTTGTTGTTGTTGTTTATTTGACGTTGTTGTCATTGTTGACGTTGTTGTTGTTATTGTTTATTTGATGTTGTTGTTGTTGTTGTTGACATAGTTGTTGTTGTTTATTTGATGTTGTTGTTGTTGTTGACGTTGTTATTTATTTGACGTTGTTGTTGTTGTTTATTTGACGTTGTTGTTGTTGTTGACGTTGTTGTTGTTGTTGTTTATTGGACGTTGTTGTTGTTGTTTATTTGACATTGTTGTTGTTGTTGATGGTGTTGTTATTGTTGTTGTTTATTTGACATTGTTGTTGTTGTTGTTACTTATTTGACGTTGTTGTTGTTGTTGTTTATTTGACGTTGTTGTTGTTTATTTGACGTTGTTGTTTATTTGACGTTGTTGTTGTTGTTTATTTGACGTCGTTGTTGTTGTTGTTTATTTGACATTGTTGTTGTTGTTGTTTATTTGACATTGTTGTTGTTGTTGTTGTAGTTGTTTATTTGACGTTGTTGTTGTTGTTGTTGTTGTTTATTTGATGTTGTTTTAGTTGTTGTTGTTTATTTGACGTTGTTGTTGTTTTTTATTTGACGTTGTTGTTGTTGACATTGTTGTTGTTCTTGTTTATTTGACGTTGTTGTTGTTGTTTTTTATTTGATGTTGTTGTTGTTGACATTGTTGTTGTTGTTGTTGTTTATTTGACGTTGTTGTTGTTGTTGTTTATTTGACGTAGTTGTTGTTATTGACGTTGTTGTTGTTGTTGTTGTTTATTTGACATTTTTGTTGTTGTTGTTGATGTTGTTGTTGTTGTTTTTTATTTGACGTTGTTGTTGTTGTTTATTTGACGTTGTTGTTGTTGTTGTTTATTTGACATTGTTGTTGTTGTTGTTTATTTGACATTGTTGATGTTGTTGTTGTAGTTGTTTATTTGACGTTGTTGTTGTTGTTGTTGTTTATTTGATGTTGTTTTAGTTGTGGTTGTTTATTTGACATTGTTATTGTTTTTTATTTGACGTTGTTGTTGTTGACATTGTTGTTGTTCTTGTTTATTTGACGTTGTTGTTGTTTTTTATTTGATGTTGTTGTTGTTGACATTGTTGTTGTTGTTGTTGTTGTTTATTTGACGTTGTTGTTGTTGTTGTTTATTTGACGTAGTTGTTGTTATTGACGTTGTTGTTGTTGTTGTTGTTGTTATGTTGTTGTTGTTGTTGTTTTTTATTTGACGTTGTTGTTGTTGTTGTTTATTTGACGTTGTTGTTGTAGTTATTGTTGTTGTTGTTAATTTGACGTTGTTGTTGTTGTTGTTGTTTATTTGAGGTTGTTGTTAGTGTTGTTTATTTGACGTTGTTGTTGTTGTTGTTTATTTGATGTTGTTGTTGTTGTTATTTATTTGACGTTGTTGTTGTTGTTATTGTTTATTCGACGTTGTTGTTGTTGTTTATTTGACGTTGTTATTGTTGTTTATTGGATGTTGTTATTGTTGTTTATTTGACGTTGTTTTTGTTATTTTACGTTGTTATTGTTGCTTATTTGACATTGTTGTTATTGTTGCTATTTATTTGACGTTGTTATTGTTGTTGTTTATTTGACGTTGTTGGTGGTGGTGTTTATTTGATGTTGTTGTTGTTGTTGTTTATTTGACGTTGTTAGTGTTGTTGTTGACGTTGTTGTTGTTGTTGTTGTTGTTGTTTATTTGATGTTGTTATTGTTGTTGTTGACATAGTTGTTGTTGTTTATTTGATGTTGTTGTTGTTGTTGCCGTTGTTGTTTATTTGACGTTGTTGTTGTTGTTTATTTGACGTTGTTGTTGTTGTTGTTGACGTTGTTGTTGTTGTTGTTTATTGGACGTTGTTGTTGTTATTTATTTGACGTTGTTGTTGTTGACGGTGTTGTTGTTGTTGTTGTTTATTTGACGTTGTTGTTGTTGTTGTTATTTATTTGACGTTGTTGTTGTTGTTGTTTATTTGACGTTGTTGTTGTTGTTGTTTATTTGACGTTGTTGTTGTTGTTGTTTATTTGACGTTGTTGTTGTTGTTGTTGTTGTTTATTTGACGTTGTTGTTGTTGTTATTGTTTATTTGACGTTGTTATTGTTGTTTATTTGACATTGTTTTTGTTATTTGACGTTGTTGTTGTTGTTGTTGTATTTGTTGTTGTTGTTGTTGTTGCTTAGTTGACGTTGTTGTTATTGTTGCTATTTACTTGACGTTGTTGTTGTTGTTGTTGTTTATTTGACGTTGTTGTTGTTGTTGTTGTTTATTTGACGTTGTTGTTGTTGTTGTTGTTGTTGTATTTGTTATTGTTGTTATTGTTGTTGCTTATTTGATTTTGTTGTTATTGTTGTTGTTTATTTGACGTTGTTGTTGTTGTTATTCATTCGACGTTGTTGTTTTTGTTGTTTATTTGACGTTGTTGTTGTTCTTCTTCATTTGACGTTGTTGTTGTCATTGTTTTTGTTGTTTATTTGACGTTGTTGTTGTTATTTATTTGACGTTGTTGTTGTTGTTTATTTGACGTTGTTGTTGACGTTGTTGTTGTTGTTGTTTATTTGACGTTGTCATTGTTGTTGTTGTTGTTTATTTGACGTTGTTGTTATTGTTGACGTTGTTGTTGTTATTGTTTATTTGATGTTGTTGTTGTTGTTGTTGACATAGTTGTTGTTGTTTATTTGACGTTGTTGTTGTTGTTGACGTTGTTGTTTATTTGACGTTGTTGTTGTTGTTTATTTGACGTTGTTGTTGTTGTTGACGTTGTTGTTGTTGTTGTTGTTTATTCGACGTTGTTGTTGTTGTTGTTGTTTATTTGACATTGTTGTTGTTGTTGATGGTGTTGTTATTGTTGTTGTTTATTTGACATTGTTGTTGTTGTTGTTACTTATTTGACGTTGTTGTTGTTGTTGTTGTTTATTTGACGTTGTTGTTGTTTATTTGACGTTGTTGTTTATTTGACGTTGTTGTTGTTATTTATTTGACGTCGTTGTTGTTGTTGTTTATTTGACATTGTTGTTGTTGTTGTTGTTGTTGTTTATTTGACATTGTTGTTGTTGTTGTTGTAGTTGTTTATTTGACGTTGTTGTTGTTGTGGTTGTTTATTTGATGTTGTTTTAGTTGTTGTTGTTTATTTGACGTTGTTGTTGTTTTTTATTTGACGTTGTTGTTGTTGACATTGTTGTTGTTCTTGTTTATTTGACGTTGTTGTTGTTGTTTTTTATTTGATGTTGTTGTTGTTGACATTGTTGTTGTTGTTGTTGTTTATTTGACGTTGTTGTTGTTGTTGTTTATTTGACGTAGTTGTTGTTATTGACGTTGTTGTTGTTGTTGTTGTTTATTTGACATTTTTGTTGTTGTTGTTGTTGATGTTGTTGTTGTTGTTTTTTATTTGACGTTGTTGTTGTTGTTTATTTGACGTTGTTGTTGTTGTTGTTTATTTGACATTGTTGTTGTTGTTGTTTATTTGACATTGTTGATGTTGTTGTTGTAGTTGTTTATTTGACGTTGTTGTTGTTGTTGTTGTTTATTTGATGTTGTTTTAGTTGTGGTTGTTTATTTGACATTGTTATTGTTTTTTATTTGACGTTGTTGTTGTTGACATTGTTGTTGTTCTTGTTTATTTGACGTTGTTGTTGTTTTTTATTTGATGTTGTTGTTGTTGACATTGTTGTTGTTGTTGTTGTTTATTTGACGTTGTTGTTGTTGTTGTTTATTTGACGTAGTTGTTGTTATTGACGTTGTTGTTGTTGTTGTTGTTTATTTGACATTTTTGTTGTTGTTGTTATGTTGTTGTTGTTGTTGTTTTTTATTTGACGTTGTTGTTGTTGTTGTTTATTTGACGTTGTTGTTGTAGTTATTGTTGTTGTTGTTAATTTGACGTTGTTGTTGTTGTTGTTGTTTATTTGAGGTTGTTGTTAGTGTTGTTTATTTGACGTTGTTGTTGTTGTTGTTTATTTGATGTTGTTGTTGTTGTTATTTATTTGACGTTGTTGTTGTTGTTATTGTTTATTCGACGTTGTTGTTGTTGTTTATTTGACGTTGTTATTGTTGTTTATTGGACGTTGTTATTGTTGTTTATTTGACGTTGTTTTTGTTATTTTACGTTGTTATTGTTGCTTATTTGACATTGTTGTTATTGTTGCTATTTATTTGACGTTGTTATTGTTGTTGTTTATTTGACGTTGTTGGTGGTGGTGTTTATTTGATGTTGTTGTTGTTGTTGTTTATTTGACGTTGTTAGTGTTGTTGTTGACGTTGTTGTTGTTGTTGTTGTTGTTGTTTATAACATGTTGTTATTGTTGTTGTTGACATAGTTGTTGTTATTTATTTGATGTTGTTGTTGTTGTTGCCGTTGTTGTTTATTTGACGTTGTTGTTGTTGTTTATTTGACGTTGTTGTTGTTGTTGTTGACGTTGTTGTTGTTGTTGTTTATTGGACGTTGTTGTTGTTATTTATTTGACGTTGTTGTTGTTGACGGTGTTGTTGTTGTTGTTGTTTATTTGACGTTGTTGTTGTTGTTGTTATTTATTTGACGTTGTTGTTGTTGTTGTTTATTTGACGTTGTTGTTGTTGTTGTTTATTTGACGTTGTTGTTGTTGTTGTTTATTTGACGTTGTTGTTGTTGTTGTTGTTGTTTATTTGACGTTGTTGTTGTTGTTATTGTTTATTTGACGTTGTTATTGTTGTTTATTTGACATTGTTTTTGTTATTTGACGTTGTTGTTGTTGTTGTTGTATTTGTTGTTGTTGTTGTTGTTGTTGCTTAGTTGACGTTGTTGTTATTGTTGCTATTTACTTGACGTTGTTGTTGTTGTTGTTGTTTATTTGACGTTGTTGTTGTTGTTGTTGTTGTTTATTTGACGTTGTTGTTGTTGTTGTTGTATTTGTTATTGTTGTTATTGTTGTTGCTTATTTGATTTTGTTGTTATTGTTGTTGTTTATTTGACGTTGTTGTTGTTGTTATTCATTCGACGTTGTTGTTTTTGTTGTTTATTTGACGTTGTTGTTGTTCTTCTTCATTTGACGTTGTTGTTGTCATTGTTTTTGTTGTTTATTTGACGTTGTTGTTGTTATTTATTTGACGTTGTTGTTGTTGTTTATTTGACGTTGTTGTTGACGTTGTTGTTGTTGTTGTTTATTTGACGTTGTCATTGTTGTTGTTGTTGTTTATTTGACGTTGTTGTTATTGTTGACGTTGTTGTTGTTATTGTTTATTTGATGTTGTTGTTGTTGTTGTTGACATAGTTGTTGTTGTTTATTTGACGTTGTTGTTGTTGTTGACGTTGTTGTTTATTTGACGTTGTTGTTGTTGTTTATTTGACGTTGTTGTTGTTGTTGACGTTGTTGTTGTTGTTGTTTATTCGACGTTGTTGTTGTTGTTGTTGTTTATTTGACATTGTTGTTGTTGTTGATGGTGTTGTTATTGTTGTTGTTTATTTGACATTGTTGTTGTTGTTGTTACTTATTTGACGTTGTTGTTGTTGTTGTTGTTTATTTGACGTTGTTGTTGTTTATTTGACGTTGTTGTTTATTTGACGTTGTTGTTGTTGTTTATTTGACGTCGTTGTTGTTGTTGTTTATTTGACATTGTTGTTGTTGTTGTTGTTGTTGTTTATTTGACATTGTTGTTGTTGTTGTTGTAGTTGTTTATTTGACGTTGTTGTTGTTGTGGTTGTTTATTTGATGTTGTTTTAGTTGTTGTTGTTTATTTGACGTTGTTGTTGTTTTTTATTTGACGTTGTTGTTGTTGACATTGTTGTTGTTCTTGTTTATTTGACGTTGTTGTTGTTGTTTTTTATTTGATGTTGTTGTTGTTGACATTGTTGTTGTTGTTGTTTATTTGACATTGTTGTTGTTGTTGTTGTTTATTTGACGTAGTTGTTGTTATTGACGTTGTTGTTGTTGTTGTTGTTTATTTGACATTTTTGTTGTTGTTGTTGATGTTGTTGTTGTTGTTTTTTATTTGACGTTGTTGTTGTTGTTGTTTATTTGACATTGTTGTTGTTGTTGTTTATTTGACATTGTTGTTGTTGTTGTTGTAGTTGTTTATTTGACGTTGTTGTTGTTGTTGTTGTTTATTTGATGTTGTTTTAGTTGTGGTTGTTTATTTGACGTTGTTGTTGTTTTTTATTTGACGTTGTTGTTGTTGACATTGTTGTTGTTCTTGTTTATTTGACGTTGTTGTTGTTTTTTATTTGATGTTGTTGTTGTTGACATTGTTGTTGTTGTTGTTGTTGTTTATTTGACGTTGTTGTTGTTGTTGTTTATTTGACGTAGTTGTTGTTATTGACGTTGTTGTTGTTGTTGTTGTTGTTGTTGTTTATTTAACATTTTTGTTGTTGTTGTTGATGTTGTTGTTGTTGGTTTTTATTTGACGTTGTTGTTGTTGTTGTTTATTTTACGTTATTGTTGTTGTTGTTTATTTGACGTTGTTGTTGTTGTTGTTTATTTGATGTTGTAGTTGTTATTTATTTGACGTTGTTGTTGTTGTTATTGTTTATTCGACGTTGTTGTTGTTTATTTGACGTTGTTATTGTTGTTTATTGGACGTTGTTATTGTTGTTTATTTGATGTTGTTTTTCTTATTTTACATTGTTGTTGTTGTTGTTGTATTTGTTGTTGTTGTTGTTGTTGCTTATTTGACGTTGTTGTTATTGTTGCTATTTATTTGACGTTGTTATTGTTGTTATTTATTTGACGTTGTTGTTGGTGGTGTTTATTTGATGTTGTTGTTGTTGTTTATTTGACGTTGTTGTTGTTGTTGTTGACGTTGTTGTTGTTGTTGTTGTTGTTGTTTATTTGATGTTGTTATTGTTGTTTTTGACATAGTTGTTGTTGTTTATTTGATGTTGTTGTTGTTGTTGTTGCCGTTGTTGTTTATTTGACGTTGTTGTTGTTGTTTATTTGACGTTGTTGTTGTTGTTGTTGACGTTGTTGTTGTTGTTGTTTATTAGACGTTGTTGTTGTTATTTATTTGACGTTGTTGTTGTTGACGGTGTTGTTGTTGTTGTTGTTTATTTGACGTTGTTGTTGTTGTTATTTATTTGACGTTGTTGTTGTTGTTGTTTATTTGACGTTGTTGTTGTTGTTTATTTGACGTTGTTGTTGTTGTTGTTTATTTGACGTTGTTGTTGTTTATTTGACGTTGTTATTGTTGTTTATTTGACGTTGTTTTTGTTATTTGACGTTGTTGTTGTTGTTGTATTTGTTGTTGTTGTTGTTGTTGTTGTTGCTTAGTTGACGTTGTTATTATTGTTGCTATTTACATGACGTTGTTGTTGTTGTTGTTGTTTATTTGACGTTGTTGTTGTTGTTGTTTATTTGACGTTGTTGTTGTTGTTGTTGTATTTGTTATTGTTGTTATTGTTGTTGCTTATTTGATTTTGTTGTTATTGTTGTTGTTTATTTGACGTTGTTGTTGTTATTATTCATTTGACGTTGTTGTTTTTGTTGTTTATTTGACGTTGTTGTTGTTCTTCTTCATTTGACGTTGTTGTTGTCGTTGTTTTTGTTGTTATTTGACGTTGTTGTTGTTATTTATTTGACGTTGTTGTTGTTGTTTACTTGACTTTGTTGTTGACGTTGTTGTTGTTGTTGTTTATTTGACGTTGTCATTGTTGTTGTTGGTGTTTATTTGACGTTGTTGTTATTGTTGACGTTGTTGTTGTTATTGTTTATTTGATGTTGTTGTTGTTGTTGTTGACATAGTTGTTGTTGTTTATTTGACGTTGTTGTTGTTGTTGACGTTGTTGTTTATTTGACGTTGTTGTTGTTGTTTATTTGACGTTGTTGTTGTTGTTGACGTTGTTGTTGTTCTTTATTCGACGTTGTTGTTGTTGTTTATTTGACATTGTTGTTGTTGTTGATGGTGTTGTTATTGTTGTTGTTTATTTGACATTGTTGTTGTTGTTGTTACTTATTTGACGTTGTTGTTGTTGTTTATTTGACGTTGTTGTTGTTTATTTGACGTTGTTGTTTATTTGACGTTGTTGTTGTTGTTTATTTGACGTCGTTGTTGTTGTTGTTTATTTGACATTGTTGTTGTTGTTGTTTATTTGACATTGTTGTTGTTGTTGTTGTAGTTGTTTATTTGACGTTGTTGTTGTTGTTTATTTGATGTTGTTTTAGTTGTTGTTGTTTATTTGACGTTGTTGTTGTTTTTTATTTGACGTTGTTGTTGTTGACATTGTTGTTGTTCTTGTTTATTTGACGTTGTTGTTGTTGTTTTTTATTTGATGTTGTTGTTGACATTGTTGTTGTTGTTGTTTATTTGACGTTGTTGTTGTTGTTGTTTATTTGACGTAGTTGTTGTTATTGACGTTGTTGTTGTTGTTGTTGTTGTTTATTTGACATTTTTGTTGTTGTTGTTGATGTTGTTGTTGTTGTTTTTTATTTGACGTTGTTGTTGTTGTTTATTTGACGTTGTTGTTGTTGTTATTGTTGTTGTTGTTTATTTGACGTTGTTGTTGTTGTTGTTGTTTATTTGACGTTGTTGTTGTTGTTTATTTGACGTTGTTGTTGTTGTTGTTTATTTGACGTTGTTGTTGTTGTTATTGTTTATTCGACGTTGTTGTTGTTGTTGTTTATTTGACGTTGTTATTGTTGTTTATTGGACGTTGTTATTGTTGTTTATTTGACGTTGTTTTTGTTATTTTACGTTGTTGTTGTTGTTGTTGCTGTTGTTGTTGCTTATTTGACGTTGTTGTTATTGTTGCTATTTATTTGACATTGTTATTGTTGTTGTTTATTTGACGTTGTTGTTGGTGGTGTTTATTTGATGTTTTTGTTGTTGTTGTTTATTTGACGTTGTTGTTGTTGCTGACGTTGTTGTTGTTGTTGTTGTTGTTGTTTATTTGATGTTGTTATTGTTGTTGTTGACATAGTTGTTGTTGTTTATTTGACGTTGTTGTTGTTGTTGCCGTTGTTGTTTATTTGACGTTGTTGTTGTTGTTTATTTGACGTTGTTGTTGTTGTTGACGTTGTTGTTGTTGTTGTTGACGTTGTTGTTGTTGTTGTTTATTGGACGTTGTTGTTGTTATTTATTTGACGTTGTTGTTGTTGTTGACGGTGTTGTTGTTGTTGTTGTTTATTTGACGTTGTTGTTGTTGTTATTTATTTGACGTTGTTGTTGTTGTTGTTGTTTATTTGACGTTGTTGTTGTTGTTTATTTGACGTTGTTGTTGTTGTTGTTTATTTGACGTTGTTGTTCTTGTTGTTTATTTGACGTTGTTGTTGTTGTTGTTATTGTTTATTTGACGTTGTTGTTGTTTATTTGACGTTGTTATTGTTGTTTATTTGACGTTGTTTTTGTTATTTGACGTTGTTGTTGTTGTTGTATTTGTTGTTGTTGTTGTTGTTGTTGTTGCTTAGTTGACGTTGTTGTTATTGTTGCTATTTATTTGACGTTGTTGTTGTTGTTGTTGTTGTTTATTTGACATTGTTGTTGTTGTTTATTTGAAGTTGTTGTTGTTGTATTTGTTATTGTTGTTATTGTTGTTGCTTATTTGATTTTGTTGTTATTGTTGTTATTTATTTGACGTTGTTGTTGTTGTTGTTTATTTGACGTTGTTGTTGACGTTGTTGTTGTTGTTGTTGTTGTTTATTTGACGTTGTCATTGTTGTTGTTGTTGTTTATTTGACGTTGTTGTTATTGTTGACGTTGTTGTTGTTATTGTTTATTTGATGTTGTTGTTGTTGTTGTTGACATAGTTCTTGTTGTTTATTTGACGTTGTTGTTGTTGTTGACGTTGTTGTTTATTTGACATTGTTGTTGTTGTTTATTTGACGTTGTTGTTGTTGTTGACGTTGTTGTTGTTGTTGTTTATTGGGCGTTGTTGTTGTTGTTGTTTATTTGACATTGTTGTTGTTGTTGATGGTGTTGTTATTGTTGTTGTTTATTTGACATTGTTGTTGTTGTTACTTATTTGACGTTGTTGTTGTTGTTGTTTATTTGACGTTTTTGTTGTTTATTTGACGTTGTTGTTTATTTGACGTTGTTGTTGTTGTTTATTTGACGTTGTTGTTGTTATTTGAAGTTGTTGTTGTTGTTGTATTTGTTGTTGTTGTTGTTGTTGTTTATTTGACGTTGTTGTTGTTGTTGTTGTTTATTTGACGTTATTGTTGTTGTTTATTTGACATTGTTATTGTTATTTGAAGTTGTTGTTGTTGTTGTATTTGTTGTTGTTGTTGTTGTTGTTGTTGTTGACGTTGTTGTTGTTGTTTATTTGACGTTGTTGTTGTTGTTGTTTATATGACGTTGTTAATGTTGTTGACATAGTTGTTGTTGTTTTTGTTGTTTATTTGACGTTGTTATTGTTGTTGTTATTGTTGGTGTTGTTGTTGTTTATTTGACGTTGTTGTTGTTGTTGTTGTTTATTTGACGTTGTTGTTGTTGTTTATTTGACGTTGTTGTTGTTGTTGTTGTGGTTTATTTGACGTTGTTGTTGTTGTTTATTTGACGTTGTTGTTGTTGTTGTTTATTTGACATTGTTGTTGTTGTTGACGTTGTTCTTGTAGTTGTTTATTTGACGTTGTCGTTGTTGTTGTTGTTTATTAGATGTTGTTTTAGTTGTTGTTGTTTATTTGACGTTGTTGTTGTTTTTTATTTGACGTTGTTGTTGTTGACATTGTTATTGTTGTTGTTTATTTGACGTTCTTGTTGTTGTTTTTTATTTGACATTGTTGTTGTTGACATTGTTGTTGTTTATTTGACGTAGTTGTTGTTATTGACGTTGTTGTTGTTGTTGTTGTTGTTTATTTGACGTTTATGTTGTTGTTGATGTTGTTGTTGTTGTTGTTGTTTTTTATTTGACGTTGTTGTTGTTGTTGTTTATTTGACGTTGTTGTTGTTGTTGTTGTTGTTGTTAATTTGACGTTGTTCTTGTTGTTTATTTGACGTTGTTGTTGTTGTTGTTATTTATTTGACGTTGTTGTTGTTATTTATTTGACGTTGTTGTTGTTGTTGTTTATTTGACGTTGTTGTTTATTTGACATTTTTGTTTATTTGACGTTGTTCTTGTTGTTTATTTGACGTTGTTGTTGTTGTTATTTATTTGACGTTGTTGTTGTTATTTATTTGACGTTGTTGTTGTTGTTGTTTATTTGACGTTGTTGTTTATTTGACATTTTTGTTTATTTGACGTTATTGTTGTTGTTTATTTGAGGTTGTTATTGTTGTTGTTGTTGTTTATTAGACGTTGTTAATGTTGTTGACATTGTTGTTGTTGTTTTTGTTGTTTATTTGACGTTGTTGTTGTTGTTGTTATTTTTGTTATTGTTATTGTTGGTGTTGTTGTTGTTTATTTGACGTTGTTATTTATTTGACATTGTTGTTTATTTGACGTTGTTGTTGTTGTTTATTTGACGTTGTTGTTGTTATTTGAAGTTGTTGTTGTTGTATTTGTTGTTGTTGTTGTTGTTGTTTATTTGGCGTTGTTGTTGTTGTTTATTTGACGTTATTTTTGTTGTTTATTTGACGTTGTTATTGTTGTTGTTGTTGTTTATTTGACGTTGTTATTGACGTTGTTGTTGTTATTTATTTGACGTTGTTGTTGTTGTTGTTGTTTAGAAGATGTTAATGTTGTTGACATTGTTGTTGTTGTTTTTGTTGTTTATTTGACGTTGTTGTTGTTGTTGTTATTTTTGTTGTTGTTATTGTTGGTGTTGTTGTTGTTTATTTGATGTTGTTGTTGTTGTTGTTTATTTGACGTTGTTGTTGTTGTTTATTTGACGTTGTTATTGTTGTTGTTGTTTATTTGACGTTGTTGTTGTTGTTTATTTGATGTTGTTTTAGTTGTTGTTGTTTATTTGACGTTGTTGTTGTTTTTTATTTGACGTTGTTGTTGTTGACATTGTTGTTGTTGTTGTTTGTTTGACGTAGTTGTTGTTGTTTTTTATTTGACGTTATTGTTCTTGACATTGTTGTTGTTGTTGTTGTTTATTTGACGTTGTTGTTGTTGTTGTTGTTTATTTGACGTAGTTGTTGTTATTGACGTTGTTATTGTTGTTGTTGTTGTTGTTGTTTATTTGACATTTTTGTTGTTGTTGATGTTTTTGTTGTTGTTGTTTTTTATTTGACGTTGTTGTTGTTGTTTATTTGACGTTGTTGTTGTTGTTATTGTTGTTGTTGTTGTTAATTTGACGTTGTTGTTGTTGTTGTTGTTTATTTGACGTTGTTGTTGTTGTTGTGGTTTTTTTGACGTTGTTGTTGTTGTTGATTATTTGATGTTCTTGTTGTTGTTATTTATTTGACGTTGTTGTTGTTGTTATTGTTTATTTGACGTTGTTGTTGTTGTTGTTGTTGTTTATTTGACGTTGTTATTGTTGTTTATTGGACGTTGTTATTGTTGTTTATTTGACGTTGTTTTTGTTATTTTACGTTGTTGTTGTTGTTGTATTTGTTGTTGTTGTTGTTGGTACTTATTTGACGTTGTTGTTATTGTTGCTATTTATTTGACGTTGTTATTGTTGTAGTTTATTTGACGTTGTTGTTGTTGGTGTTTAGTTGACGTTGTTGTTGTTGTTGTTGTTGTTGTTTATTTGACGTTCTTGTTGTTGTTGACGTTGTTGTTGTTGTTGTTGTTTATTTGATGTTGTTATTGTTGTTGTTGACATAGTTGTTGTTGTTTATTTGACGTTGTTGTTGTTGTTGCCGTTGTTGTTTATTTGACGTTGTTGTTGTTGTTTATTTGACGTTGTTGTTGTTGTTGACGTTGTTGTTGTTGTTGTTTATTGGACGTTGTTGTTGTTGTTTATTTTAACGTTGTTGTTGTTGTTGACGGTGTTGTTGTTGTTGTTGTTTATTTGACGTTGTTGTTGTTGTTGTTATTTATTTGACGTTGTCGTTGTTGTTGTTGTTGTTGTTTATTTGACGTTGTTGTTGTTGTTTATTTGACGTTGTTGTTGTTGTTTATTTGACGTTGTTGTTGTTGCTTATATGATGTTGTTGTTGTTGTTATTGTTTATTTGACGTTGTTGTTGTTTATTTGACGTTGTTATTGTTGTTTATTTGACGTTGTTTTTGTTATTTGACGTTGTTGTTGTTGTTGTATTTGTTTTTGTTGTTGTTGTTGTTTCTTAGTTGACGTTGTTGTTATTGTTGCTATTTATTTGACGTTATTGTTGTTGTTGTTGTTTATTTGACGTTGTTGTTGTTGTTGTTTATTTGACGTTGTTGTTGTTGTTATTGTATTTGTTATTGTTGTTATTGTTGTTGCTTATTTGACGTTGTTGTTATTGTTGTTGTTTATTTGACGTTGTTGTTGTTGTTATTCATTTGACGTTGTTGTTGTTGTTGTTTATTTGACGTTGTTGTTGTTGTTCTTCATTTGACGTTGTTGTTGTCGTTGTTTTTGTTGTTTATTTGACGTTGTTGTTGTTATTTATTTGACGTTGTTATTGTTGTTTATTTGACGTTGTTGTTGACGTTGTTGTTGTTGTTGTTGTTGTTTATTTGACATTGTCATTGTTGTTATTGTTGCTTATTTGACGTTGTTGTTGTTGACGTTGTTGTTGTTATTGTTGATTTGATGTTGTTGTTGTTGTTGTTGACATAGTTGTTGTTGTTTATTTGACGTTGTTGTTGTTATTGACGTTGTTGTTTATTTGACGTTGTTGTTGTTGTTGTTTATTTGATGTTGTTGTTGTTGTTGTTGACGTTGTTGTTGTTGTTGTTTATTGGACGTTGTTGTTGTTGTTTATTTGATATTGTTGTTGTTGTTGATGGTGTTGTTATTGTTGTTGTTTATTTGACATTGTTGTTGTTGTTGTTATTTATTTGACGTTGTTGTTGTTGTTGTTTATTTGACGTTGTTGTTGTTTATTTGACGTTGTTGTTTATTTGACGTTGTTGTTGTTATTTGAAGTTGTTGTTGTTGTATTTGTTGTTGTTGTTGTTGTTTATTTGACGTTGTTGTAGTTGTTTATTTGACGTTATTGTTGTTGTTTATTTGACATTATTATTGTTGTTGTTGTTGTTGTTTATTTGACATTGTTGTTGACGTTGTTGTTGTTGTTGTTTATTTGACGTTGTTGTTGTTGTTTATTTGACGTTGTTAATGTTGTTGACATAGTTGTTGTTGTTTTTGTTGTTTATTTGATGTTGTTATTGTTGTTGTTGTTTTTGTTGTTGTTATTGTTGTTGTTGTTGTTGTTTATTTGACGTTCTTGTTGTTGTTGTTGTTGTTTATTTGACGTTGTTGTTGTTGTTCTTTATTTGACGTTGTTGTTGTTGTTTATTTGACGTTGTTGTTGTTGTTGTTTATTTGACGTTGTTGTTGTTGTTTATTTGACATTGTTGTTGTTGTTGTTGACGTTGTTGTTGTAGTTGTTTATTTGACGTTGTTGTTGTTGTTGTTTATTTGATGTTGTTTTAGTTGTTGTTGTTTATTTGACGTTGTAGTTGTTTTTTATTTGACGTTGTTGTTGTTGACATTGTTGTTGTTGTTGTTATTTATTTGACGTTCTTGTTGTTGTTTTTTATTTGACGTTCTTGTTGTTGACATTGTTGTTGTTGTTGTTGTTTATTTGACGTAGTTGTTGTTATTGACGTTGTTGTTGTTGTTGTTGTTGTTATTGTTGTTTATTTGACGTTTATGTTGTTGTTGATGTTGTTGTTGTTGTTTTTTTTTATTTGACGTTGTTGTTGTTGTTGTTGTTTATTTGACATTGTTGTTGTTGTTGTTGTTGACGTTGTTGTTGTAGTTATTTATTTGACATTGTTGTTGTTGTTGTTTATTTGATGTTGTTTTAGTTGTTGTTGTTTATTTGACGTTGTTGTTGTTTTTTATTTGACGTTTTTGTTGTTGAAATTGTTGTTGTTGTTGTTGTTTATTTGACCTTCTTGTTGTTGTTTTTTATTTGACGTTGTTGTTGTTGACATTGTTGTTGTTGTTGTTGTTTATTTGACGTAGTTGTTGTTATTGACGTTGTTGTTGTTGTTGTTGTTGTTGTTTATTTGACGTTTATGTTGTTGTTGATGTTGTTGTTGTTGTTGTTTTTTATTTGACGTTGTTGTTGTTGTTGTTGTTGTTGTTTATTTGACGTTGTTGTTGTTGTTTATTTGACGTTGTTGTTGTTGTTTATTTGACGTTGTTGTTGTTGTTTATTTGACGTTGTTGTTGTTGTTGTTTATTTGACGTTGTTGTTGTTGTTGTTATTTATTTGACGTTGTTGTTGTTGTTGTTGTTTATTTGACGTTGTTGTTTATTTGAAATTGTTGTTGTTGTATTTGTTGTTGTTGTTTATTTGACGTTGTTGTTGGTTTTGTTTATTTGACGTTATTGTTGTTGTTTATTTGACGTTGTTATTGTTGTTGTTGTTGTTTATTTGACGTTGTTGTTGTTGTTGTTTATTTGACGTTGTTGTTGTTGTTGTTTATTTGACGTTGTTGTTGTTGTTGTTTATTAGACATTGTTAATGTTGTTGACATTGTTGTTGTTGTTTTTGTTGTTTATTTGACGTTGTTGTTGTTGTTATTTTTGTTGTTGTTATTGTTGGTGTTGTTGTTGTTTATTTGACGTTGTTGTTGTTATTGTTTATTTGACGTTGTTGTTGTTGTTGTTTATTAGACGTTGTTTTAGTTGTTTATTTGACGTTGTTGTTGTTGTTTATTTGACGTTGTTGTTGTTGACATTGTTGTTGTTGTTGTTTATTTGACGTTGTTGTTGTTGTTTTTCATTTGACGTTGTTGTTGACGTTGTTTTTTATTTGACATTGTTATTGTTGTTGTTGTTGTTGTTGTTGTTTATTTGACGTTGTTGTTGACGTTGTTGTTGTTGTTTATTTCACGTTGTTGTTGTTGTTATTTATTTGACGTTCTTGTTGTTTTTTTTTATTTGACGTTGTTGTTGTTGACATTTTTGTTGGTGTTGTTTATTTGACGTAGTTGTTGTTATTGACGTTGTTGTTGTTGTTGTTGTTGTTGTTGTTTATTTGACGTTTATGTTGTTGTTGATGTTGTTGCTGTTGTTGTTTTTTATTTGACGTTGTTGTTGTTGTTGTTGTTTATTTGACATTGTTGTTGTTGTTGTTGTTGTTGACGTTGTTGTTGTAGTTATTTATTTGACATTGTTGTTGTTGTTGTTTATTTGATGTTGTTTTAGTTGTTGTTGTTTATTTGACGTTGTTGTTGTTTTTTATTTGACGTTGTTGTTGTTGAAATTGTTGTTGTTGTTGTTGTTTATTTGACCTTCTTGTTGTTGTTTTTTATTTGACATTGTTGTTGTTGACATTGTTGTTGTTGTTGTTTATTTGACGTAGTTGTTGTTATTGACGTTGTTGTTGTTGTTGTTGTTGTTTATTTGACTTTATGTTGTTGTTGATGTTGTTGTTGTTGTTGTTTTTTATTTGACGTTGTTGTTGTTGTTGTTGTTTATTTGACGTTGTTGTTGTTGTTGTTGTTAATTTGACGTTGTTGTTGTTGTTTATTTGACGTTGTTATTGTTGTTGTTTATTTGACGTTGTTGTTGTTGTTATTTATTTGACGTTGTTGTTGTTGTTGTTGTTGTTGTTGTTTATTTGACGTTGTTGTTTATTTGAAATTGTTGTTGTTGTATTTGTTGTTGTTGTTTATTTGACGTTATTGTTGTTGTTTATTTGACGTTGTTATTGTTGTTGTTGTTGTTTATTTGACGTTGTTGTTGTTGTTGTTTATTTGACGTTGTTGTTGTTGTTGTTGTTGTTGTTTATTAGACATTGTTAATGTTGTTGACATTGTTGTTTTTGTTTTTGTTGTTTATTTGACGTTGTTGTTGTTATTTTTGTTGTTGTTATTGTTGGTGTTGTTGTTGTTTATTTGACGTTGTTGTTGTTGTTGTTGTTGTTTATTTGACGTTGTTGTTGTTGTTGTTTATTAGACGTTGTTGTTGTTGTTTATTTGACGTAGTTTTTGTTATTGACGTTGTTGTTGTTGTTGTTGTTGTTGTTGTTGTTTATTTGACGTTTATGTTGTTGTTGATGTTGTTGTTGTTGTTGTTTTTTATTTGACGTTGTTGTTGTTGTTGTTGTTTATTTGACATTGTTGTTGTTGTTGTTGACGTTGTTGTTGTAGTTATTTATTTGACATTGTTGTTGTTGTTGTTTATTTGATGTTGTTTTAGTTGTTGTTGGTTATTTGACGTTGTTGTTGTTTTTTATTTGACGTTGTTGTTGTTGTTGAAATTGTTGTTGTTGTTGTTGTTTATTTGACCTTCTTGTTGTTGTTTTTTATTTGACGTTGTTGTTGTTGACATTGTTGTTGTTGTTGTTTATTTGACGTAGTTGTTGTTATTGATGTTGTTGTTGTTGTTGTTGTTGTTTATTTGACGTTTATGTTGTTGTTGATGTTGTTGTTGTTGTTGTTTTTTATTTGACGTTGTTGTTGTTGTTGTTGTTGTTTATTTGACGTTGTTGTTGTTGTTGTTTATTTGACGTTGTTGTTGTTGTTTATTTGACGTTGTTGTTGTTGTTGTTTATTTGACGTTGTTGTTGTTGTTATTTATTTGACGTTGTTGTTGTTGTTGTTGTTGTTGTTGTTTATTTGACGTTGTTGTTTATTTGAAATTGTTGTTGTTGTATTTGTTGTTGTTGTTTATTTGACGTTGTTGTTGGTTTTGTTTATTTGACGTTATTGTTGTTGTTTATTTGACGTTGTTATTGTTGTTGTTGTTGTTTATTTGACGTTGTTGTTGTTGTTGTTTATTTGACGTTGTTGTTGTTGTTGTTGTTGTTGTTTATTAGACATTGTTAATGTTGTTGACATTGTTGTTGTTGTTTTTGTTGTTTATTTGACGTTGTTGTTGTTGTTATTTTTGTTGTTGTTATTGTTGGTGTTGTTGTTGTTTATTTGACGTTGATGTTGTTATTGTTTATTTGACGTTGTTGTTGTTGTTGTTTATTAGACGTTGTTTTAGTTGTTTATTTGACGTTGTTGTTGTTGTTTATTTGACGTTGTTGTTGTTGACATTGTTGTTGTTGTTGTTTATTTGACGTTGTTGTTGTTGTTTTTCATTTGACGTTGTTGTTGACGTTGTTTTTTATTTGACATTGTTATTGTTGTTGTTGTTGTTGTTGTTTATTTGACGTTGTTGTTGACGTTGTTGTTGTTGTTTATTTCACGTTGTTGTTGTTGTTATTTATTTGACGTTCTTGTTGTTGTTTTTTATTTGACGTTGTTGTTGTTGACATTTTTGTTGGTGTTGTTTATTTGACGTAGTTGTTGTTATTGACATTGTTGTTGTTGTTGTTGTTTATTTGACGTTTATGTTGTTGTTGATGTTGTTGCTGTTGTTGTTTTTTATTTGACGTTGTTGTTGTTGTTGTTGTTTATTTGACATTGTTGTTGTTGTTGTTGTTGACGTTGTTGTTGTAGTTATTTATTTGACATTGTTGTTGTTGTTGTTTATTTGATGTTGTTTTAGTTGTTGTTGGTTATTTGACGTTGTTGTTGTTTTTTATTTGACGTTGTTGTTGTTTAAATTGTTGTTGTTGTTGTTGTTTATTTGACCTTCTTGTTGTTGTTTTTTATTTGACGTTGTTGTTGTTGACATTGTTGTTGTTGTTGTTTATTTGACGTAGTTGTTGTTATTGACGTTGTTGTTGTTGTTGTTGTTGTTTATTTGACTTTACGTTGTTGTTGATGTTGTTGTTGTTGTTGTTTTTTATTTGACGTTGTTGTTGTTGTTGTTGTTGTTGTTTATTTGACGTTGTTGTTGTTGTTGTTGTTAATTTGACGTTGTTGTTGTTTATTTGACGTTGTTGTTGTTGTTGTTTATTTGACGTTGTTGTTGTTATTTATTTGACGTTGTTGTTGTTGTTGTTTATTTGACGTTGTTGTTTATTTGAAATTGTTGTTGTTGTATTTGTTGTTGTTGTTTATTTGACGTTGTTGTTGTTGTTTATTTGACGTTATTGTTGTTGTTTATTTGACGTTGTTATTGTTGTTGTTGTTGTTTATTTGACGTTGTTGTTGTTGTTGTTTATTTGACGTTGTTGTTGTTGTTGTTTATTAGACATTGTTAATGTTGTTGACATTGTTGTTGTTGTTTTTGTTGTTTATTTGACGTTGTTGTTGTTATTTTTGTTGTTGTTATTGTTTGTGTTGTTGTTGTTTATTTGACATTGTTGTTGTTGTTGTTTATTTGACGTTGTTGTTGTTCTTGTTTATTAGACGTTGTTTTAGTTGTTTATTTGACGTTGTTGTTGTTGTTTATTTGACGGTGTTGTTGTTGTTGTTGTTGTTTATTTGACATTGCTGCTGTTGTTGTTGTTGACGTTGTTGTTGTAGTTGTTTATTTGACGTTGTTGTTGTTGTTGTTTATTTGATGTTGTTTTAGTTGTTGTTGTTTATTTGACGTTGTTGTTGTTGACATTGTTGTTGTTGTTGTTTATTTGACGTTGTTGTTGTTGTTTTTCATTTGACGTTGTTGTTGACGTTGTTTTTTATTTGACATTGTTATTGTTGACGTTGTTGTTGTTGTTGTTTATTTCACGTTGTTGTTGTTGTTGTTTATTTGACGTTGTTAATGTTGTTGACATAGTTGTTGTTGTTTTTGTTGTTTATTTGACGTTGTTATTGTTGTTGTTGTTTTTGTTGTTGTTATTGTTGGTGTTGTGGTTGTTTATTTGACGTTGTTGTTGTTGTTGTTTATTTGACGTTGTTGTTGTTGTTGTTGTTTATTTGACGTTGTTGTTGTTGTTGTTGTTTATTTGACGTTGTTGTTGTTGTTTATTTGACGTTGTTGTTGTTGTTGTTTATTTGACATTGTTGTTGTTGTTGTTGTTGTAGTTGACGTTGTTGTTGTAGTTGTTTATTAGACGTTGTTGTTGTTGTTGTTTATTTGATGTTGTTTTAGTTGTTGTTGTTTATTTGACGTTGTTGTTGTTTTTTATTTGACGTTGTTGTTGTTGACATTGTTGTTGTTGTTGTTTATTTGACATTTTTGTTGTTGTTGATGTTGTTGTTGTTGTTGTTTTTTATTTGACGTTGTTGTTATTGTTGTTTATTTGACGTTGTTGTTGTTGTTATTATTGTTGTTGTTGTTTATTTGACGTTGTTGTTGTTGTTGTTTATTTGACATTGCTGTTGTTGTTGTTGTTGTTGTTGACGTTGTTGTTGTAGTTGTTTATTTGACGTTGTTGTTGTTGTTGTTTATTTGATGTTGTTTTAGTTGTTGTTGTTTATTTGACGTTGTTGTTGTTGACATTGTTGTTGTTGTTGTTTATTTGACGTTGTTGTTGTTGTTTTTCATTTGACGTTGTTGTTGACGTTGTTTTTTATTTGACATTGTTATTGTTGTTGTTGTTTATTTGACGTTGTTGTTGACGTTGTTGTTGTTGTTTATTTCACGTTGTTGTTGTTGTTGTTGTTGTTTATTTGATGTTGTTAATGTTGTTGACAAAGTTGTTGTTGTTTTTGTTGTTTATTTGACGTTGTTATTGTTGTTGTTGTTTTTGTTGTTGTTATTGTTGGTGTTGTGGTTGTTTTTTTGACGTTGTTGTTGTTGTTGTTGTTGTTGTTGTTTTTGTTGTTGTTATTGTTGGTGTTGTGGTTGTTTATTTGACGTTGTTGTTGTTGTTGTTGTTGTTGATTTGACGTTGTTGTTGTTGTTTATTTGACGTTATTGTTGTTGTTTATTTGACATTGTTGTTGTTGTTGTTGTTGTAGTTGACGTTGTTGTTGTAGTTGTTTATTTGACGTTGTTGTTGTTGTTGTTGTTTATTTGATGTTGATTTAGTTGTTGTTGTTTATTTGACGTTGTTGTTGTTTTTTATTTGACGTTGTTGTTGTTGTTAACATTGTTGTTGTTGTTTATTTGACATTTTTGTTGTTGTTGATGTTGTTGTTGTTGTTGTTTTTTATTTGACGTTGTTGTTGTTGTTTATTTGACGTTGTTGTTGTTGTTGTTTATTTGACGTTGTTGTTGTTGTTGTTTATTTGACGTTGTTGTTGTTGTTGATTATTTGATGTTCTTGTTGTTGTTATTTATGTGACGTTGTTGTTGTTGTTATTGTTTATTTGACGTTGTTGTTGTTGTTGTTGTTTATTTGATGTTGTTTTAGTTGTTGTTGTTTATTTGACGTTGTTGTTGTTTTTTATTTGACGTTGTTGTTGTTAACATTGTTGTTGTTGTTTATTTGACATTTTTGTTGTTGTTGATGTTGTTGTTGTTATTGTTTTTTATTTGACGTTGTTGTTGTTGTTTATTTGACGTTGTTGTTGTTGTTATTGTTGTTGTTGTTGTTGTTAATTTGACGTTGTTGTTTATTTGACGTTGTTGTTGTTGTTATTGTTGTTGTTGTTAATTTGACGTTGTTGTTTATTTGACGTTGTTGTTGTTGTTGTTGTTTATTTGACGTTGTTGTTGTTGTTGTTTATTTGATATTGTTGTTGTTGTTATTTATTTGACGTTGTTGTTGTTGTTATTGTTTATTTGACGTTGTTGTTGTTGTTGACGTTGTTGTTGTTATTATTTATTTGATGTTGTTGTTGTTGTTGACATAGTTGTTGTTGTTTATTTGACGTTGTTGTTGTTGTTGACGTTGTTGTTGTTGTTGTTTATTTGACATTGTTGTTGTTGTTGTTGTTGACGTTGCTGTTGTTGTTGTTTATTTGATGTTGTTTTAGTTGTTGTTGTTTATTTGACGTTGTTGTTGTTTTTTATTTGACGTTGTTGTTGTTGACATTGTTGTTGTTGTTGTTTATATGACGTTCTTGTTGTTATTTTTTATTTGACGTTGTTGTTGTTGACATTGTTGTTGTTGTTGTTTATTTGACGTTGTTGTTGACGTTGTTGTTGTTGTTTATTTCACGTTGTTGTTGTTGTTGTTTATTTGATGTTGTTAATGTTGTTGACATAGTTGTTGTTGCTTTTGTTGTTTATTTGACGTTGTTATTGTTGTTGTTGTTTTTGTTGTTGTTGTTTATTTGACGTTGTTGTTGTTGTTTATTTGACGTTGTTGTTGTTGTTGTTGTTTATTTGACATTGTTGTTGTTGTTGTTGTTGTAGTTGACGTTGTTGTTGTAGTTGTTTATTTGACGTTGTTATTGTTGTTGTTTATTTGATGTTGTTTTAGTTGTTGTTGTTTATTTGACGTTGTTGTTGTTTTTTATTTGACGTTGTTGTTGTTAACATTGTTGTTGTTGTTTATTTGACATTTTTGTTGTTGTTGATGTTGTTGTTGTTGTTGTTTTTTATTTGACGTTGTTGTTGTTGTTGTTTATTTGACGTTGTTGTTGTTGTTATTGTTGTTGTTGTTGTTAATTGGACGTTGTTGTTGTTGTTGTTTATTTGACGTTGTTGTTGTTGTTTATTTGACGTTGTTGTTGTTGTTGATTATTTGATGTTCTTGTTGTTGTTATTTATTTGACGTTGCTGTTGTTGTTATTGTTTATTTGACGTTGTTGTTGTTGTTGTTTATTTGACGTTGTTATTGTTATTTTACTTTGTTGTTGTTGTTGTATTTGTTGTTGTTGTTGTTGTTGCTTATTTGACGTTGTTGTTATTGTTGCTATTTATTTGACGTTGTTATTGTTGTAGTTTATTTGACGTTGTTGTTGTTGGTGTTTATTTGACGTTGTTGTTGTTGTTGTTGTTGTTGTTTATTTGACGTTCTTGTTGTTGTTGACGTTGTTGTTGTTGTTTATTTGATGTTGTTATTGTTGTTGTTGACATAGTTGTTGTTGTTTATTTGACGTTGTTGTTGTTGTTGCCGTTGTTGTTTATTTGACGTTGTTGTTGTTTATTTGACGTTGTTGTTGTTGTTGACGTTGTTGTTGTTGTTGTTTATTGGACGTTGTTGTTGTTGTTTATTTTAACGTTGTTGTTGTTGTTGACGGTGTTGTTGTTGTTGTTGTTTATTTGACGTTGTTGTTGTTGTTGTTATTTATTTGACGTTGTTGTTGTTGTTGTTTATTTGACGTTGTTGTTGTTGTTTATTTGACGTTGTTGTTGTTGTTTATTTGACGTTGTTGTTGTTGTTTATATGACGTTGTTGTTGTTGTTATTGTTTATTTGACGTTGTTGTTGTTTATTTGACGTTGTTATTGTTGTTTATTTGACGTTGTTTTTGTTATTTGACGTTGTTGTTGTTGTTGTTGTTGTATTTGTTGTTGTTGTTGTTGTTGTTGTTGCTTAGTTGACGTTGTTGTTATTGTTGCTATTTATTTGACGTTATTGTTGTTGTTGTTGTTTATTTGACGTTGTTGTTGTTGTTGTTTATTTGACGTTGTTGTTGTTGTTATTGTATTTGTTATTGTTGTTATTGTTGTTGCTTATTTGACGTTGTGGTTATTGTTGTTGTTTATTTGACGTTGTTGTTGTTGTTATTCATTTGACGTTGTTGTTGTTGTTAATTTGACGTTGTTGTTGTTGTTCTTCATTTGACGTTGTTGTTGTCGTTGTTTTTGTTGTTTATTTGACGTTGTTGTTGTTATTTATTTGACGTTGTTGTTGTTGTTTATTTGACGTTGTTGTTGACGTTGTTGTTGTTGTTGTTGTTTATTTGACGTTGTCATTGTTGTTATTGTTGTTTATTTGACGTTGTTGTTGTTGTTGACGTTGTTGTTGTTATTGTTTATTTGATGTTGTTGTTGTTGTTGACATAGTTGTTGTTGTTTATTTGACGTTGTTGTTGTTGTTGACGTTGTTGTTTATTTGACATTGTTTATGTTGTTGTTGTTGTTTATTTGACGTTGTTGTTGTTGTTGTTGACGTTGTTGTTGTTGTTGTTTATTTGACGTTGTTGTTGTTGTTATTCATTTGACGTTGTTGTTGACGTTGTTTTTTATTTGACATTGTTATTGTTGTTGTTGTTTATTTGACGTTGTTGTTGACGTTGTTGTTGTTGTTTATTTCACGTTGTTGTTGTTGTTGTTGTTGTTGTTTATTTGATGTTGTTAATGTTGTTGACAAAGTTGTTGTTGTTTTTGTTGTTTATTTGACGTTGTTATTGTTGTTGTTGTTTTTGTTGTTGTTATTGTTGGTGTTGTGGTTGTTTATTTGACGTTGTTGTTGTTGTTGTTGTTGTTTATTTGACGTTGTTGTTGTTGTTTATTTGACGTTGTTGTTGTTGTTTATTTGACATTGTTGTTGTTGTTGTTGTTGTTTATTTGACGTTGTTGTTGTTGTTATTGTATTTGTTATTGTTGTTATTGTTGTTGCTTATTTGACGTTGTGGTTATTGTTGTTGTTTATTTGACGTTGTTGTTGTTGTTATTCATTTGACGTTGTTGTTGTTGTTAATTTGACGTTGTTGTTGTTGTTCTTCATTTGACGTTGTTGTTGTCGTTGTTTTTGTTGTTTATTTGACGTTGTTGTTGTTATTTATTTGACGTTGTTGTTGTTGTTTATTTGACGTTGTTGTTGACGTTGTTGTTGTTGTTGTTGTTTATTTGACGTTGCCATTGTTGTTATTGTTGTTTATTTGACGTTGTTGTTGTTGTTGACGTTGTTGTTGTTATTGTTTATTTGATGTTGTTGTTGTTGTTGACATAGTTGTTGTTGTTTATTTGACGTTGTTGTTGTTGTTGACGTTGTTGTTTATTTGACATTGTTGTTGTTGTTGTTTATTTGACGTTGTTGTTGTTGTTGTTGACGTTGTTGTTGTTGTTGTTTAATTCACGTTGTTGTTGTTGTTTATTTGACATTGTTGTTGTTGTTGATGGTGTTGTTATTGTTGTTGTTTTTTTGACATTGTTGTTGTTGTTATTATTTATTTGACGTTGTTGTTGTTGTTGTTTATTTGACGTTGTTGTTGTTTATTTGACGTTGTTGTTTATTTGACGTTGTTGTTTATTTGACGTTGTTGTTGTTTTTTATTTGACGTTGTTGTTGTTATTTGAAGTTGTTGTTGTTGTTGTTGTATTTGTTGTTGTTGTTGTTGTTGTTGTTTATTTGACGTTGTGGTTGTTGTTTATTTGACGTTGTTGTTGTTGTTTATTTGACATTGTTATTGTTGTTGTTGTTGTTGTTTATTTGACATTGTTGTTGACGTTGTTGTTGTTGTTTATTTGACGTTGTTGTTGTTGTTGTTTATTTGACGTTGTTAATGTTGTTGACATAGTTGTTGTTGTTTTTGTTGTTTATTTGACGTTGTTATTGTTGTTGTTGTTTTTGTTGTTGTTATTGTTGTTTTTGTTGTTGTTTATTTGACGTTGTTGTTGTTGTTGTTGTTGTTGTTTATTTGACGTTGTTGTTGTTGTTGTTTATTTGACGTTGTTGTTGTTGTTGTTTATTTGACGTTGTTTTTGTTGTTTATTTGACGTTGTTGTTGTTGTTGTTGTTTATTTGACATTGTTGTTGTTGTTGTTGACGTTGTTGTTGTAGTTGTTTATTTGACGTTGTTGTTGTTGTTTATTTGATGTTGTTTTAGTTGTTGTTGTTTATTTGACGTTGTTGTTGTTTTTTATTTGACGTTGTTGTTGTTGACATTGTTGTTGTTGTTGTTGTTTATTTGACGTTCTTGTTGTTGTTTTTTATTTAGCGTTGTTGTTGTTGACATTGTTGTTGTTGTTGTTTATTTGACGTAGTTGTTGTTATTGACGTTGTTGTTGTTGTTGTTGTTGTTTATTTGACGTTTATGTTGTTGTTGATGATGTTGTTGTTGTTGTTTTTTATTTGACGTTGTTGTTGTTGTTGTTGTTTATTTGACGTTGTTGTTGTTGTTAATTTGATGTTGTTGTTGTTGTTTATTTGACGTTGTTGTTGTTGTTGTTTTATTTGACGTTGTTGTTGTTATTTATTTGACGTTGTTGTTGTTGTTGTTTATTTGACGTTGTTGTTTATTTGACATTGTTGTTTATTTGACGTTGTTGTTGTTGTTTATTTGACGTTGTTGTTGTTATTTGAAATTGTTGTTGTTGTATTTGTTGTTGTTGTTTATTTGACGTTGTTGTTGTTGTTTATTTGACGTTATTGTTGTTGTTTATTTGACGTTGTTATTGTTGTTGTTGTTGTTTATTTGACGTTGTTGTTGTTGTTGTTGTTTATTAGACATTGTTAATGTTGTTGACATTGTTGTTGTTGTTTTTGTTGTTTATTTGACGTTGTTGTTGTTGTTGTTGTTGTTATTTTTGTTTTTGTTATTGTTGGTGTTGTTGTTGTTTATTTGACATTGTTGTTGTTGTTGTTTATTTGACGTTGTTGTTGTTGTTGTTGTTGTTGTTGTTGTTGTTGTTGTTTATTAGACGTTGTTTTAGTTGTTTATTTGACGTTGTTGTTGTTGTTTATTTGACGTTGTTGTTGTTGTTGTTTATTTGACATTGCTGTTGTTGTTGTTGTTGTTGACGTTGTAGTTGTAGTTGTTTATTTGACGTTGTTGTTGTTGTTGTTTATTTGACATTGCTGTTGTTGTTGTTGTTTATTTGACGTTGTTGATGTTTTTTATTTGACGTTGTTGTTGTTGACATTGTTTTTTATTTGACATTGTTATTGTTGTTGTTGTTTATTTGACGTTGTTGTTGACGTTGTTGTTGTTGTTTATTTCACGTTGTTGTTATTGTTGTTGTTGTTGTTGTTTATTTGACGTTGTTAATGTTGTTGACATAGTTGTTGTTGTTTTTGTTGTTTATTTGACGTTGTTATTGTTGTTGTTGTTTTTGTTGTTGTTATTGTTGGTGTTGTGGTTGTTTATTTGACGTTGTTGTTGTTGTTTATTTGACATTTTTGTTGTTGTTGTTTATTTGACGTTATTGTTGTTGTTGTTGTTTATTTGACGTTGTTGTTGTTGTTTATTTGACGTTGTTGTTGTTGTTGTTTATTTGACATTGTTGTTGTTGTTGTTGTTGTTGACGTTGTTGTTGTAGTTGTTTATTTGACGTTGTTGTTGTTGTTGTTTATTTGATGTTGTTTTAGTTGTTGTTGTTTATTTGACGTTGTTGTTGTTTTTTATTTGACGTTGTTGTTGTTGACATTGTGTTGTACCCCAAATTTTGACCTAAGATACCATCTCCCATCTGCATTATTCGCATTGCAAGGGTTTTCACATATTTTATCAAATTTTCAAAGCAGTGTAAAAATTCACAACTTTTTCGAGTCGGGAGCTGTTTATTTGTTGAACGCTAAATTTATTAACTGATCAAGACTTAAACAATGTTCATTAATTATTTATTATCTTAAATTCAAATAATTGGAATTTATTTTCGATTATTACGTAATTTAAAGATTTATAAATAATAAAACAAATTATTGAGAAAGAGGTTTATTAATTGATCAAATAATGTTTATTAATTATTCATTATCCTAAATTTAAATAATGGGAATTTGTTTTCCGTTATTATATAATTTAAAGGTTTATGAATAATGAAATAAACATTTGAAAAGGAGTCTATTAATTGATCAAGCAATGTTTATTTGATTATTTATTGTTCTAAATTTAAATAGCTGAAATTCTATTTTTCAAGTTATTATAATTTAGAAGAATTAAAAATAATAATAAAGTAAATGATTGAAGTTATTAATTGATCAATGATATTTATTTATTTGTTTATCATTCTGAATTTAAATGATTGGATTTGATTTTCAGTCATTATATAATTTAAAGAATTATAAACAATAAATAAATAATTGGGGAGAAAAAGAATTAATTGAGAAATAATAGAATTTTTATTCACTTTATTCTATTTATTACAATTGTCATTTAAATGTTGTGTTATTACAAATTATTTATAAAGACAATTACATAAATGCTTAAAGTAAATAAAAAGCTATTTTTCTAAATTCTAATTCTAAATCTTCCATCCAATGCTTTTGTTTGCTCATTTAATTTTACCTGCGAAAACAATTAAAAGAAAAGTCAGAATTGAATAAATAATTAAAATGCAGAAAATAAATTTAATGTTCATCATTAAAAGCAAACGGCCGGAATCAGTTTGCCCTTTTTGCAAATCGCGGGATTTCTCCCGGTTCACAAAAAGGGAGGAATTTTTATGAATGCACAATTAAAAAATAGCACATTTCAAAATCAATTGCATTTTTATCAAAAAGCCCACTGCATATTTCACATATGTATAAATTCATTTTTTTGGTCAAAACTGCATAAGCATAAATCAACAGCATGTGTAGGTACATAACAACAAGCCAACGTTAACCTGCAGCCACATAGGAGATAACATAGGCTAATGCAAGACAAAAGAGATATGTAATTTCAAACAATGTGCAGTCTTAAAACAATGAATGCAAGCAATATATGTTTCCATTTTTCATCACATTCCAGCCTGTTTGCTTTTTCAGACAGCAGTACAGGATATCATTTATGTATCATTTCTGTACTTGAGGTAGAGAGAAGAAGAGGCTTAGTTTTGCAGGTTTTGATTTAAGCATGAAATAGGAATAAAGTCAAACATATGAAGCAGCATATATGCAGAACATCAGGAAAATATATTAAATATATTCAGACCTGAGCCATGAGCAAAGAAGCAACGGTCATATGAGAAGGGAACCCCTTCAAAAAGGATAAGTTTTAGCCTGCATAAAAGAGGATATACAAGACTACCAAGCAAAAAAGACCATAGTCCATTTTGCAAAACCACAACCTGCATACTGCTATCAAAACCATGGCATATCTCTACACAGAACCTACATCAAAACCTATATAAACCATATAAACACCATAACCTGTACCATCTTAAAACCTTGGCCCTGTCCAATCAAACCATTTCCAAACATAACCTGCATACTGCTGAACCTGTTATCTGCTAAACAATAGACTAGAAACCAAGTGATATCCACAAAACCACAAGATTGTGCAACACCAAAAATTTTCAAAAAAAGAAGCAGAATAGTTTGGAAGAGTTGACTTAAAGCACCGTACCTGAGCCGTTTATTCATCTTGCTGGAAGCATAAACCCATCAGGATACTCCTGAACTTAAGAACGATTTCAAACAAAGAACACAACATTGACGTCAACATAACGAAGTTGCAGCTGGACAATAAGAAGCCTACCGTTTTCAGAAGGAACATACCTGGTTTGTAGTTTCTTTTCATGTCAGTTAAATTATACCATTTATCTCTATTTATCATTGTTTTGCATTCGGTAAATATAATCCCTAAAAATCAAATTAGTAGCCACGTTAATAGCAACCATGGAATATCCAGAGCAGGAATTGAAGTGAAAATAAAAAAATTGAAAACGTTTACCTCTTCATTCTTAACCTGCTATCATCCGCCCTTTTCATCAACAACATCAACCTTAAGCTTCTAAGGCATCCAGACAACATCCAATCTTTGTAAACATTCATCATCTCAACGATATCCCTCTCCCCCCACGCGTCAGCTTCCTTTCAATCCTACCCCTGTCCTGTTACAGCAACATATCAAATCCTTATTCTAACACCAACACAATCATAAACACACTGTTAATTTTAAAGTCAACTTGAGAATGATAAACAAATTCACAAATCTGCTTCTTCTCTTTAATCAATTTCTCATTAATTCAATCAAAATGGCTCACTCAAACACAAAACAAGTATGACTGACTTACCTTTGATTTCATCGATCTAACATCCTCCTGTCTTCCTTCTTTCACCTTCACACTTGACACTTTACACTTCACTTAGATTCATTCACGGCTTCCTCCTTACAGCATCCAACTTGGTTCCGCTAGCTACCCTCCATCTTTAACCCAAACAACTGCTTTCCTCTATCATCCATCATCCTGAGTGAAAATGTTACTTCAGGTTTCAAATTGAAGAATGTATCTTCATCCAAGAACAGAATTAACGACAGAAATAATGTGGGCAAAGTGAGACAGTTGAATTTGAGTGAGAATAAAAACAAAGGAAATCTAAAACAACAACGATCAGTTCTAATGGCGAAATCAAAATCAAATTAGGGAATTAGGGATTTCAGAAACCTAAATACTCACTTGCCTTGTTTTCAAATCTCCAACCACCCTTCTACTGTCATCCAGCATCATCACCATCGCAACACCCTGTCCAATTCCCTCCGCCTTCCTTCCATCTCCCAGCTCACCATCTTCACAGCTCAACGCCTCTTTCCAATTTTCCTTCATCATCGTCCCGAGCCATCCTCCAATCGCTCTCTCTCTCGAACCGCTCTTCAATTTCCGACCACCACCATCTTCTTTATCATCGCTGTGACCCATTTCCTTGTTTCCTCGTGAGAATCGCGGAGAGTTATTGGCTTTCGTTTTGGGAGGATTAATTTGTGAATCAAAGAGAGAAATAGATGCGTAAGAACGATCTAGTGATTTAGGATCCAGCAGCGGCGGCCATGGCACCATGTTTCTTAGGTTTTTTCGTACAGCATCTGTGTTCTTTCTTTTCCTGGGTCTGGGTCCTCCCATGACCCGCTCCACTCTCCTCAACCAAGCTCAATTCCTTTTTTATACTTAAGCCCATTCTCTTTGCTAATCCACACCCCATCTTTTATTTTGTCTTTAGTTAAATTCTATTCATTTCTTAACTTAATTAATCTAGACTAATTAGTTTCTTAGAAATAACATATAGTTTTAATTAAACAATTTTTAATATTTTATCCAAATCTTATTAGTTTAAGTTTTAATTTAGTAAATCAAAAATAAGAGATGTAACTTAAAACATTTTTTAATCATTGACTAATTTTATTAATTTAAACTCTTAGGATTTAATTTAGTAATCTTAGTATCTTTTTTAAATTAGACTTAAGTTAGTAGCATTAAGTTTTAATTTAATTTAAAGAATTCTTAAAAGTAATACTTTTTATTTATATTAAAAAAAAGGACATAAAAAAATAGAAGCATATAAAAACCTTAAAAAATATTTCTATTAATTCTCGTTACTTTTTATCTATGTTAAAATGCGTAACCAATTAAAACATTTTTCTCTTCATATATTAAACAAAAATCTAAAAAATGCATGTTCACACACTCAGTCTTTTATTTAATTTGTTGTATATCATTTATCTCATAATTTTCTGTTTAAATATCTCGCATTTACTTGATTATTCGGTTTGCGTTAATCCAAAGGGAATTGTCTAATTTTTGTTGACTTCATGTCCTCAAAAACGATCGAGCGAATACTCTCATTCATTAAAAACTTAGGTTAATTTTCCTCAAATATTCACCTTTCTTCAAAATTTCAACCTTTTCAAGACTTATACCTTTTAAGCCAAAACTTCGACATTAGGTCGTCGTATTTTCAAAAACCCGTCTGTATCCCTTTTTCGGCCAAAACGATTTATTTTCAATCAAGCGATCAATTTTAAATAAAACAGATATTTCAAAAGGTTCCTATAGAGTACTATAGATGCATTGGGTGCTAATACCTTCCCATTGTATAACCAACCCCCGAACCATAAGATCTCTTTTCAAAAACGCTTTGTATTTGTATTTTTATTTACATTGCATATTTAGGGTTTTATTTTGCTCTTTTCCCTTTTCCTTTGGAAACAATAAAGCGCGGTGGCGACTCTTGCTTTTGCGAGACGAATTAATCAATAATTCGATCTCCGATTTACCCCGCTACATTTTTTATCGCTACAGAATTGGCGACTCTGCTGGGGACTGATTGACCTCTTGCTGGTCCATCCCTAAGTGGGTTAAGCCTAATTTGTTTTATCTGTTTACTATTATTTGATTTGCTTGATTATATGTTTGAATTGGGGTTATTCGGGTTTTTCGCAAAGGACAAATCCTACACCCGGATTAAGTAACACTTAAGGAATAGGACGGGTGGTATAGTCATGTTAACTTTGAGGGAGTAATCCCGAAGAAGGAGGCATGAGATCCCCCACTCAATGGAAGGCCCTCTTGAACTTAATATTTGTTTACCGAGTAATCGGGAAGACATTATTATTTTCGACCTAGGAGCCCGAGAAGTTGAGGACCGTAGAACCCTAACCCACCTTGGCCTTTTTAGGTGTAGCGCGGAGACTATAACGGAGTAATTCGGAAGTAGTTGTCACGCGATGCTATGCTCGGACGAGTTTCTCTTGAGAATATTGCTAATTATTGAGTAATCAAGACGTTGGTAATATCCGAAGGAGGGATGTGGAGTCTGGGAACTCTTAGAACCTTGTCTTACAGGTGTGATCAAAACATTAGTACATACCTTTGGGTGGGCTTTACCCTCGACTCCATGCTGAACGCTGAACCTTTAAACCCCATGTTTGCAAATTTATGTGTGACTGTTGCACTATCATTCATTCATGCATTCATCAACATCTTTGTAAAAAAAAAACTCGTTTTTCAAGGAACTTTGGATTGATTTTTGCAAACGTCTTAGGGTATTATGGAATTTGGAAGAAGAAATACTCGAAGCTTTAGCTTCAAGGAGCCCGAAATTGAAGAACTGAAGAGTTTGATTCCGAAGATAGAGAGTCCGACAGATTTTCAGAAGAAATATGGGTCCATCGTACCGCTCATGAAGCGCAAGATGAAGAAAGGCATCCTTAACACGTTGGTTCAGTTCTATGATCCCCTGTACCGATGTTTCACCTTCCCGGATTATCAGTTGATGCCTACTTTAGAGGAGTACTCCTATATTCTTGGTTTGCCGATCGTCGACCGTGTTCCTTTTTCTGGGTTAGAAGAGGAGCCTAAGTCCCATGAGATAGCAACCATCACCCACCTGAAGAGGTCAGAGATAGAGGAGAATATGACTACGAAAGGAGGAATCCGGGGTTTGCCGGCACAGTTTCTGTTGAAGAAAGCTCGTTACTTTGCTGATACAAAGGATACCGTTGCCTTCGAGGACGTGTTTGCTCTACTCGCGTATGGTCTTTTCTTATTCCCTAACGTTGATAAATTTGTGGATGTCAACGCTATCAGAGTTTTGCTGATTGGAAATCCGGTCCCTACGCTGCTAGGGGACACGTATTACTCTATCCATCTTCGAAACTCTTATCAAGGAGGGATGATCATCTGTTGTGTGCCGTTGTTGTATCAGTGGTACGTCTCGCATTTACCTGGGTCCGATGCTTTCTGGGATCTTGAGAAGGAACCGCGGTGGGCGCCAAAGATTATGGCTCTCACTCATTTCGATATTGACTGGTACAATCGAGTTTACCATGACGTGGAGATCATCGACAGCTGTGGTGCTTTTCCCAACGTACCTCTTCTTGGTACGAGGGGTGGAATCAACTACAACCCTGTTCTAGCGCGTCGTCAGTTCGGGTACCCGATGAGAGATAAGCCGAACAGTATCCATGTGAGTGGTTTCTTTCTTCAGGAAGGACAAGATCATCAGGCTGCTAAGAGGGAGATTGAGGGAGCTTGGCGCCATATTCACAAGAAAGGGAGAGATATGTTGGGACATAGAGGTGCCATCTCTTTGGAACCTTACCTGCAGTGGGTCCGTGCTAGGGCTTACGCTCTCAAGATGCCGTATAAACTTGAGAAACCTTTATTCCCTGCCATCGCACCATCATCAGTCGTTATCCCTATCGCGGATGTAGGAGAATATCAAGGAAACCTGGCTAGGATGAAATCCGAAAGGGATGCTTGGAAGGAAAAGTACCATATGTCCGAATACGAGAATCGAGTCCTGACGCGACAGCTGAAAGAAAAGAAGGAGTTGTTGCTTATTCAAGACGGCCGGTTCGTTGACCACGATGAGAAGCTTCGCCATAAGGATGCCTTGTTGAAGAAATACGCGAGTGAAAGGAAGAGAAAAAGGGAATGTTCAGTAAACGTGGCTCTCGTTCCTAGTCCACAAGAAGAAATCGTCAATCGACTGATAGCGGAAAAGAAAGATATGGAAGACTTTTACGAAGAAAAGATCAAGAAGCTCCGGTTACAGCTGGTATTTGGTCCGTCATCTGAGGATTCCGAGTAAGCTTTAGCTTTAGTTTATTCTATTGATGTCATTTTGAAAAACCATGTAAAAGGGCTTCATGTTCCGAAATTGTAATTTATCGTTTTATTAAGGGCTTCATGCTCCGAGTTGTAATTTATTGTTTTCTTAAGGGCTTCATGCTCCGAAGTTGTAATTTATTGTCTTATTTTGGGCTTCATGCTCCAAGTTGTAATTTACTGCTTTCGTGTTTCAAAAATGTAATTTATCACTTTATTATGGGTTTCATGTTGCAAGTTGTAATTTATTGCTCTCATTAGTGGATTTGTTATCTCAAAATTGTAATTTACTTTCCCAAATTGTAAGTTGTAATTTATCGCTTTCGATTAGCGGATTGAGTTTTTGTTGTTCTAAATTCCTTTACCATTGATGTATGCCAAGTTACTAAAGTTCCTTGAAAAACTTTCAAAATGAGTCATCATTTGTATTGCCATCATGCATCATTTCACATTCCACATCACATGTTTTCTAGAGTCTCATTCTTGTTCTTTTTCCACCGAAGGTTGTCAAGCTGTCTCACCGATACGACACTCGGGCCAATCGTCAAAAGAAAATGGAAGATTTGGAACAGGAATATCACGAACTTCGTGGGGAAGTTGCTACACTTCGTACCGAGATGGAAAAGTTAACAGCGTTGGTGGAAAGTTTGGTGGCTGTTCAGAATCAGCCATCGACTACGGCTGCCGAGATTCAGACTTCAACTCCAGTGGTTTCCGAAAATGTTACAGTTCCTGCATCCACAACTCAAATCAACTCTCCGCTTCAATATCAGATGCCGAAAGGTTTTCCGTGGGGAATGCCTTACAACTTTGTGCCAGAGGGGTATCAGCCTACCGTACAACCTATATTTCAGTCTGCATTGTCTCTTCCTCAACCAGAGACAACTACCCTGCCGCCAGTAATTCCATCTGTAACACCTTTTCCGCAACCAGTTATGACAACCGTTGCTCCTGTGGTCCACTCAGTACCATACTTGAATGAACCAGTTTATCCTGCCGAGCCCGCTGAAAGTTTGGGTCTTTTTGACAGAATGGAGGAATTTCAGGATCAGTTCCAGGAAATGCAGAAGGAGCTTAGAGCATTGAAAGGGAAGGATTTGTTTGGGAAGAGTACGCACGACCTTTGTTTAGTTCCGAATGTCAAGATCCCAGCGAAGTTCAAAGTGCCAGACTTTGAGAGATATAAGGGCGATTCGTGTCCTAGAAGTCATTTGACAATGTACGTGAGGAAGATGTCCACGTACTCCGATGATCATGATTTGTTGATTCATTATTTCCAAGACAGCTTGACGGGTGCTGCTCTGAAGTGGTATATGGGTTTAGACAGCATTCGGATCTGCAGCTTTAACGATCTTAGTGAAGCCTTTGTCCATCAGTACAAGTACAACGTTGACATGGCGCCAGACAGGGATCAACTCCGGGCAATGTCGCAGAGAGACCGAGAATCTTTTAAGGAGTACGCCCAGAGGTGGCGTGAAATTGCTGCTCAAATCTATCCACCTCTTGAGGAGAAAGAGATGACTAAGATATTTTTGAAGACTTTGGGGTCTTTTTACTATGAGAGAATGATAGCCAGCGCACCCAGTGACTTTACCGAAATGGTGAGCATGGGCATGCGATTGGAGGAAGGAATTCGCGAAGGGCGTCTGGTTAAAGAAGGGAGTCCGTCTAGCAATGCGAAGAAGTTCGGAGGTGTTTTCCCGAAGAGAAAAGAGCAAGATGTCAGTGCTTTGTTTCCAGGTAGGCCTAGGAGAGGCTACTCTCACGTCGCGGCAGTCACTCCGGCTGTCCGCCCAGCTTTGGTAGCCCCATCTCATCAGACTCCGCCAACTCAACCCCGGCCTTTTCAGCAGCAGCCTCGACAACAGGCTTATCCGTTCAATAATCAGAACCGTTCGCCCAGGAAGCCGCAGTTCGATGCCATTCCTATGACGTATACCGAACTGTTCCCTGCTCTCATCAGAAAGAATCTCATCACAACAAAGCCACCTCCTGTCGCACTGAACAGTGCTTCTCCGTGGTACAAGGCGGATCAATTCTGTGAATATCATCAAGGGTCGCCGGGGCACAACCTTGAGAATTGCTTTGCTTTGAAGGCGGATGTGCAGAGATTAATTAAGAACGGCATCTTGTCTTTTAAGGATGTGAATCCAAACGTCAGAGATAACCCTTTGCCCCGACATGGGGTAGCTTCTATGAATATGGTGGAAGGTTGTCCGGGGAAGTTCCGAGTTTTCCAAGTCGAGCACATCAGAGAATCATTGATCAGGTTACATCAGAGTTTGAGAAGACTTGCCTTTGTTAGGCACCAACATGATTATAACGTTTGTGAGTTTTCTTCAAGAGAAGAGGATTGTCCTATTGTGAAGGAGGACATTCAGAAGTTGCTAGATCAGAGAATTATCACTATTACCTATGACCGAAATCCTGAAGATGAAGTGAATGTTATCACCCCACAATTTAATTTGCCAGAATCAGTAGAGATTGCTTACAACAGCCAGACTGCGTCTGCTGATCCTTTGATTATTTACCCACCTGGCCCTGTGCCTTATAGCTCAGACCAAGCCGTGCCGTACAAGTATAACGCCACCATGATCGAGAATGGGGTAGAGGTCCCCATACCAACTAGACCGTCTTTCGTTAATATTGCCGATGTAAGTAGAGTGACAAGAAGTGGGCGTGTTTTCGCCGCAGTACCGTCGAGAAGACCAGAAGTTCAAGTAAGGAGGCCCATGCCGGCGGAGATCCCTGTAAGAAATGAACCAAGGGTTGAGATAGGTCGATCCAGTGAATCTATCCCTCACCCTGAAGAAGATGAAATCTTAAAGCTCATCAAAAGAAGCGAGTATAAGATTGTGGACCAGCTTCTGCAAACACCTTCCAAGATTTCCTTGCTTGCCTTATTGAGAGATTCTGGGGCACATAGAGAAGCCTTGATGAAGGTCTTGGACCAGGCGTTCGTAGACCATGATGTGACAGTTGATCAGTTTGACGGGATTGTGGGGAATATAACCTCGTGTAACAACTTGGGTTTCAGTGATGAAGAACTCCCGGAGGAGGGGAGAAACCATAATATGGCTCTGCACATTTCAGTAAGTTGTGGAAACGATACCTTATCAAGCGTGTTGGTGGATACGGGCTCGTCGTTGAATGTGATGCCCAAGACCACGTTGTCTCGACTTACATATCCAGGTGCTCCTATGAGGCCTAGCGGAGTAATTGTTAAAGCATTTGATGGTTCCAGGAAGACAGTTATTGGTGAAGTGGATCTTCCCATAGTGATTGGTCCCCATACTTTTCAAATCACTTTCCAAGTGATGGACATCCGTGCTACTTACAGTTGTTTATTGGGTCGTCCCTGGATCCATGATGCCGGGGCAGTCACCTCCACGCTCCATCAGAGACTAAAGTTTGTGAGGCATGGGAAACTAGTGATGATTGGGGGAGAGCAGGCCATGGTGGTAAGTCATTTATCATCATTTTCTTTTATTGATGCTGACGAGGACGTCGGGACCTAGTTTCAGGGCCTATCTGTTGCTAAGAATACAGTGAAGAAGCAAGGGGCATCCATCTCTTCTTTTGAGGATGCACGGCGAGTAGTGGAGAGTGGGTCGGCCGAAGGATGGGGCCAGGTGTTAACGTTACCCGAGAACAAGTCTGGGGAAGGTTTGGGTTTTCATCCAATAGCTGCAAGGGTCAAGAAAGAAGTAGTTGTTCGTCCAATTCAAGAGGTCTTTCGGAGTGCAGGGTTTGTGCATCCTGAGGTTGATGCCGTCATAGATGATGATTCCGAGGAGGATTTGCCCGTGTTTGTGACGCCTGGATTGGCTTGCCAAAACTGGATAACTGTTGATATTCCTGTGGTTATGCATATTTCCGAGTAATGTTTTGTTTATTTTCCTTTTTGAAAAATCGCTCTGCCCAAGGCGAAACGTATTTTGTGTCGGGCTATGAAAAATAACTCCTTTTGCTCTGCCCAAGGCAAAAGAGAAATGTCTGGGCTTTCTGTTTCAAGTATTTCCCCTTTAATGAATAAAAATGTTATTTTGTCCACTGCTGTTTTATTTTTCATTTTTTCGGGAAATAATAATGAAATTGATTAAGAACATTTTGTTTTATTTGCACAAGTCGATTTCTAAAATAAAGCATAATCATGTGTGCAGATTACTTCATGACTTAACCATCGAAAACAATGATCCTATACCCTCTCCCAACTTTGAATTCCCTGTGTTCAGAGCCGAAGAAGGGGATGATGAAGAGGTTCCTGTTGAGATTTCCCGTTTGATTGAGCAGGGTGAGAAGGTCATTCAACCATTTGAAGAACCTGTAGAGTTGGTCAATTTGGGTGATGAAGAGGTTAGAAAGGAAGTCAAGGTCGGAGCATTGCTTATCCCGGAAGTTAAGGAGAAGATGTTGGAGCTTCTCAGAGAGTATGTTGACGTATTTGCTTGGTCCTACCAAGATATGCCAGGGTTGGACAACGACATCGTGGAGCATCGTTTACCGTTGAGACCTGAGTGTCCACCGATCAAGCAGAAGTTGAGAAGGACTCGTCCTGACATGGCCGACAAGATTAAAGAAGAAGTTCAGAAGCAGATCAACGCAGGTTTTCTTGTGACGTCGGTCTATCCTCAGTGGTTAGCCAACATCGTGCCCGTTGCTAAGAAGGATGGTAAGGTTCGGATGTGTGTAGACTACAGGGATCTGAATAGAGCTAGTCCGAAGGATGATTTCCCATTACCTCATATTGACGTGTTGGTCGACAGTACCGCCAAGTTCAAAGTCTTTTCTTTCATGGATGGTTTCTCTGATTACAATCAAATCAAGATGGCGCCGGAAGATATGGAAAAGACCGCTTTCATTACACCGTGGGGAACTTTCTGTTATCGAGTTATGCCGTTTGGTTTGAGGAATGCTGGTGCAACGTACCAAAGAGCCATGACTGCTTTGTTCCATGACATGATGCATAAGGAGATCGAAGTGTATGTGGATGACATGATTGCCAAATCACAGACTGAAGAAGATCACTTGGAGCATTTGTTAAAGTTATTCCAGCGTTTGAGAAAGTACAAACTCCGTCTGAATCCCAATAAGTGCACTTTTGGCGTTCGTTCAGGAAGACTTTTAGGTTTCATTGTCAGTCAGAAAGGTATTGAAGTAGATCCCGATAAAGTCAAAGCTATTCGGGAAATGCCCGCACCCAAGACAGAAAAACAAGTAAGAGGATTCCTTGGGAGACTGAACTACATTTCTAGGTTCATATCTCACATGACTGCTACTTGTGGGCCGATTTTCAAGCTTCTCCGCAAGAACCAAGGATGTGTGTGGACAGAGGATTGTCAGAAAGCTTTCGATAGTATCAAAGAATATTTGCTCGAACCTCCCATTTTGATTCCTCCGGTGGAAGGAAGACCATTGATTATGTACTTGACCATATTAAAAGATTCCATGGGATGTGTGCTTGGTTAGCAAGACGAGACTGGAAGAAAGGAACATGCTGTATATTATCTGAGTAAGAAATTCACAGACTGTGAGTCTCGATACTCATTGCTGGAGAAAACTTGTTGTGCTTTAGCTTGGGCTGCTCGCCGTCTGCGCCAGTATATGATTAATCACACTACTTGGTTGATCTCCAAAATGGACCCAATCAAGTATATCTTTGAGAAGCCCGCCTTATCTGGAAGGATAGCCCGTTGGCAGATGTTGTTATCTGAATATGACATTGAATATCACACTCAGAAAGCAATCAAAGGGAGTATTTTGGCCGATCATTTGGCTCACCAACCAATTGAAGACTATCAATCCATCAAGTTTGACTTCCCCGATGAAGATGTTATGTACTTGAAAGCTAAAGACTGTGAAGAGCCGTTACCTGAAGAAGGACCTGATCCTGAATCCCGGTGGGGTTTGATATTTGACGGAGCTGTGAATTCCTATGGAAATGGAATTGGGGCAATCATCGTTACTCCTCGAGGTACTCATATCCCGTTCACGGCAAGACTGAAGTTTGACTGTACGAATAACATAGCGGAATATGAAGCATGTATTATGGGTCTCGAAGAAGCGGTGGATCTAAGGATTAAGATTCTGGATATTTACGGAGATTCGGCACTGGTGATTAATCAAATCAAAGGAGAATGGGAAACTCGCCATCCTGGTTTGATCCCTTACAGAGACTATGCTAGAAGGTTGTTAACCTTCTTCAACAAGGTGGAATTACATCATATCCCTAGGGATGAGAATCAAATGGCTGATGCTTTGGCTACCTTGTCTTCAATGTTTCAAGTGAATGATTGGAATGATGTGCCTACGATCCGGGTTATGCGCCTCGACAGACCTGCTCATGTGTTCTCAGTGGAAGAGGTCACCGACGACAAACCTTGGTTCTATGACATCAAACGTGTTCTTCAAACTCAAGAGTACCCGCCTGGGGCATCCAATAAGGATAGGAAGACGTTGAGAAGATTAGCAAGCAGTTTCTTTCTGAATGAAGAAGTGTTGTATAAGAGGAATTACGACATGGTCTTGCTCAGATGTGTAGACAGACGTGAAGCAGACACGCTGATGCAAGAAGTGCACGAAGGATCCTTTGGCACTCATGCCAATGGACATGCAATGGCTAGAAAGATGTTGAGAGCTGGTTACTACTGGATGACAATGGAATCTGATTGCTGCAAGTATGTGAAGAAGTGTCATAAATGCCAGATTTATGCGGACAAGATGCACGTGCCGCCGACCCTCCTCAATGTTATATCTTCACCTTGGCCTTTCTCTATGTGGGGCATTGATATGATTGGGATGATTGAACCCAAAGCTTCGAATGGTCATCGCTTCATCTTGGTAGCGATCGATTATTTTACTAAATGGGTGGAGGCAGCATCATAAGCTAATGTAACCAGACAGGTGGTAGTCAGATTTATCAAGAATCAGATCATTTGTCGGTATGGTATCCCGAGTAAGATCATCACTGATAATGGGTCGAATTTGAATAACAAGATGATGAAGGAGCTTTGTGAAGAGTTCAAAATCGAACACCATAATTCCTCTCCCTACAGACCGAAGATGAATGGGGCTGTCGAAGCTGCTAACAAGAATATCAAGAAGATTGTCCAGAAGATGGTGGTAACTTATAAGGATTGGCATGAAATGCTTCCGTTTGCTTTACACGGGTATCGTACTTCGGTTCGAACTTCAACAGGCGTGACCCCTTTCTCCCTAGTTTATGGTATGGAAGCAGTACTCCCCGTGGAGGTTGAGATTCCGTCTCTGAGAGTGTTGATGGAAGCCAAGCTTTCTGAGGCCGAATGGTGTCAAAGTAGGTATGATCAGTTGAATTTAATCGAAGAAAAGAGATTGACGGCGTTGTGTCACGGTCAGTTATATCAACAAAGAATGAAGAAGGCTTTTGACAAGAAGGTTCGACCTCGCGAGTTCAGAGAAGGTGACCTTGTGCTCAAGAAAATATTATCTTTCCAACCTGATTCTAGGGGCAAATGGGCTCCGAATTATGAAGGACCGTATGTTGTTAAGAAAGTTTTCTCTGGAGGTGCCATGATTCTCACCAATATGGATGGTGAAGACCTCCCGCGTCCCTTAAACGCCGATGCAGTCAAGAAGTATTTCGCTTAGGCAGGTTTCGGGTCAAATCAGTCTCGGCATCTGAACACATTCTGGAATTCAAAGTTGTTAGGGAGAATAGTGATCATTGTTTTGTATGACCTTCTATTTCATGTACTATATCCCCAAGTTTTTGTAAACCGTTGGAGTCGCACTGTTAGCGAACAACCTCGTATTAATGAAGTTTGAGCACTTATCTTTTGTGGGCAAAATTTTAATTTTTATGGGAATACTTGAAACGAATTTACTTAAATGTCCTTATTTTAAAAAATGTGTCGTGAATAACGAAAGGAATATTAACAGTTTGTTCCAAGGATGGTCAAGCCATGAAATGCAAAGCAGCGCAGTAGGTTATTCGTGCATGATGAGCATGTTTTTAATTCAAATCATCGTCATGAGGGGTTGGTTGTGTTAAACTTGTGTTTTTTCGGGGTACTAAGTTTGGAGACTCCCCAGCCGTTCCCGTTGAGCTTTGTTCTGGCTGTCTCAATCGGGGCGACTTCGGAAGTTTGGTACGCTTTGTCTCATACCTTGATCTATTGAGGGTAGAAGTTTGGACTTGGATGTTCTTCTCCTCAGAGGATTCGGACCTTGTAGCGTGATACCCTCCGACGTTGCTGTGTGTTTCCAATTCCGTCTATCTTCCGTTTTTTCAAGATTGGCCGAGTATTTTTTTTGCTGTGACATCTTATTATCTCCAAGATATTTCATCTGTCGTTTTTGACAGCATACACATGACATTCATTCACACTTGCATCATGCACGCACTGTTGTATTTGTTGATGTCATTAAGTTCGTACACCTTGGTTGTGTCTTTTCAAATAGCACATTTGATCTTTCCAAATAGAGTGCCAACTTAAGCATAAAATGTGCCTCCTTTCTAACTCCCCAACTGAGCTAATCCTCGTGGATGATTTTTTGATTTAGCTTACCTTGTCCATTTCTGGATAGGATAAATTCCCCAATCGAGTTACTTTCTCATTGGGTGGAGTCTTGTTTGACTGTTTTCTCTTTGGTTTATTCCTAGATGAAGTTGTTGCCTCTCGCATAGGCTATCTCTTTGATTTTCACCAGTGAAATTGCGACCTAGACGGTTGGTGCATTTATTTTGCACGTTAAAATATAGGATCTCCTCGGGAAGGATTGATTCAGGGTTCTCTTTGATGAAGATTTTATTTTTCTGCCAGTATCATTGCAGTTTTCTTCTGAATTATTTTGGAAAACGACAAGCGGCAGCTCTTCACGAGCAACTTGTACGTTATCTTTTCGAAAGCGCCGAGCAGCAGTTCTTCATGAGCTACTAGTGCGTCATTTTATCTTTTCGAAAGCGCCGAGCAGCAGTTCTTCATGAGCTACTAGTGCGTCATTTTATCTTTTCGAAAGCGCCGAGCAGCAGTTCTTCATGAGCTACTAGTGCGTCATTTTATCTTTTCGAAAGCGCCGAGCAGCAGTTCTTCATGAGCTACTAGTGCGTCATTTTATCTTTTCGAAAGCGCCGAGCAGCAGTTCTTCACGAGCTACTAGTGCGTCATTTTTCTTTTTTCTGAACACAACAAGCAGCAAACTCTTCATGAGTTACCAGTACGTTATTACTTTTCTGGAATACAACAAGTGGTAGCTTCTTTATTTGAGCAACTTGTTTGTTATTGGTATTTTCTTTGGACGGCAAGCGGTGGTCTCTTTATTTGAGCAACTTGTACGTTATTTCTTTTCTGAACGACAACAAGTGGCAGCCTCTTTATTTGAGCAACTTGTATGTTATTTGTATTTTCTTTGGACGGCAAGCGGTGGTCTCTTTATTTGAGCAACTTGTACGTTATTTCTTTTCTGAACGACAACAAGTGGCAGCCTCTTTATTTGAGCAACTTGTATGTTATTGGTATTTTCTTTGGACGACAACAAGCGGCAGCTTCTTTATTTGAGCAACTTGTTTGTTATCGGTATTTTCTCTGGACAACAACAGATGGCAGTTTTCTTTATGTGAACAACCTTCGTATCTACAGTCTTATTACCTCAGCGTTAATGAGTATACCTCTGAAATCTCGCAGAGAAAGTCTGTTACGAATCTATACCTCCAGAAGTCGGTAATCCGTTATCAGCTATTTAATACTCTCTGTCTACCATCGACCTTGAGTTGCGAACTCACTGTTTTGGATCAATGACCTGTTATGGCCTATGCAAGATGCTCTCTTTGTTAGGGTTAGAGGTTGTTTTCCCTCGATTTTATTCGCTGTCAGGAGTCTGTCGTTTGAAGTCGATAGCTCGTTTTCCCCAGTAGCGTATAATTCATGTCTCTGTGTTTTGTTGGTGTTCGATTCCTCCAACGTTTGTCTTGTTTCATACAATATCTTTCTCTGTGAATTCAACACTACATTCATATCACCGCATGATGACAGCATCTTAGGACAAAATTTGCGTAATTATGTATTTAAGTACCTTCAATCTCGTCGAGACGAAGACTTTAATCTTCATATCTCCGGATAGAAGGAACTTAAATAGGGGCAGCTGTTGTACCCCAAATTTTGACCTAAGATACCATCTCCCATCTGCATTATTCGCATTGCAAGGGTTTTCACATATTTTATCAAATTTTCAAAGCAGTGTAAAAATTCATAACTTTTTCGAGTCGGGAGCTGTTTATTTGTTGAACGCTAAATTTATTAACTGATCAAGACTTAAACAATGTTCATTAATTATTTATTATCTTAAATTCAAATAATTGGAATTTATTTTCGATTATTACGTAATTTAAAGATTTATAAATAATAAAACAAATTATTGAGAAAGAGGTTTATTAATTGATCAAATAATGTTTATTAATTATTCATTATCCTAAATTTAAATAATGGGAATTTGTTTTCCGTTATTATATAATTTAAAGGTTTATGAATAATGAAATAAACATTTGAAAAGGAGTCTATTAATTGATCAAGCAATGTTTATTTGATTATTTATTGTTCTAAATTTAAATAGCTGAAATTCTATTTTTCAAGTTATTATAATTTAGAAGAATTAAAAATAATAATAAAGTAAATGATTGAAGTTATTAATTGATCAATGATATTTATTTATTTGTTTATCATTCTGAATTTAAATGATTGGATTTGATTTTCAGTCATTATATAATTTAAAGAATTATAAACAATAAATAAATAATTGGGGAGAAAAAGAATTAATTAAGAAATAATAGAATTTTTATTCACTTTATTCTATTTATTACAATTGTCATTTAAATGTTGTGTTATTACAAATTATTTATAAAGACAATTACATAAATGCTTAAAGTAAATAAAAAGCTATTTTTCTAAATTCTAATTCTAAATCTTCCATCCAATGCTTTTGTTTGCTCATTTAATTTTACCTGCGAAAACAATTAAAAGAAAAGTCAGAATTGAATAAATAATTAAAATGCAGAAAATAAATTTAATGTTCATCATTAAAAGCAAACGGCCGGAATCAGTTTGCCCTTTTTGCAAATCGCGGGATTTCTCCCGGTTCACAAAAAGGGAGGAATTTTTATGAATGCACAATTAAAAAATAGCACATTTCAAAATCAATTGCATTTTTATCAAAAAGCCCACTGCATATTTCACATATGTATAAATTCATTTTTTTGGTCAAAACTGCATAAGCATAAATCAACAGCATGTGTAGGTACATAACAACAAGCCAACGTTAACCTGCAGCCACATAGGAGATAACATAGGCTAATGCAAGACAAAAGAGATATGTAATTTCAAACAATGTGCAGTCTTAAAACAATGAATGCAAGCAATATATGTTTCCATTTTTCATCACATTCCAGCCTGTTTGCTTTTTCAGACAGCAGTACAGGATATCATTTATGTATCATTTCTGTACTTGAGGTAGAGAGAAGAAGAGGCTTAGTTTTGCAGGTTTTGATTTAAGCATGAAATAGGAATAAAGTCAAACATATGAAGCAGCATATATGCAGAACATCAGGAAAATATATTAAATATATTCAGACCTGAGCCATGAGCAAAGAAGCAACGGTCATATGAGAAGGGAACCCCTTCAAAAAGGATAAGTTTTAGCCTGCATAAAAGAGGATATACAAGACTACCAAGCAAAAAAGACCATAGTCCATTTTGCAAAACCACAACCTGCATACTGCTATCAAAACCATGGCATATCTCTACACAGAACCTACATCAAAACCTATATAAACCATATAAACACCATAACCTGTACCATCTTAAAACCTTGGCCCTGTCCAATCAAACCATTTCCAAACATAACCTGCATACTGCTGAACATGTTATCTGCTAAACAATAGACTAGAAACCAAGTGATATCCACAAAACCACAAGATTGTGCAACACCAAAAATTTTCAAAAAAAGAAGCAGAATAGTTTGGAAGAGTTGACTTAAAGCACCGTACCTGAGCCGTTTATTCATCTTGCTGGAAGCATAAACCCATCAGGATACTCCTGAACTTAAGAACGATTTCAAACAAAGAACACAACATTGACGTCAACATAACGAAGTTACAGCTGGACAATAAGAAGCCTACCGTTTTCAGAAGGAACATACCTGGTTTGTAGTTTCTTTTCATGTCAGTTAAATTATACCATTTATCTCTATTTATCATTGTTTTGCATTCGGTAAATATAATCCCTAAAAATCAAATTAGTAGCCACGTTAATAGCAACCATGGAATATCCAGAGCAGGAATTGAAGTGAAAATAAAAAAATTGAAAACGTTTACCTCTTCATTCTTAACCTGCTATCATCCGCCCTTTTCATCAACAACATCAACCTTAAGCTTCTAAGGCATCCAGACAACATCCAATCTTTGTAAACATTCATCATCTCAACGATATCCCTCTCCCCCCACGCGTCAGCTTCCTTTCAATCCTACCCCTGTCCTGTTACAGCAACATATCAAATCCTTATTCTAACACCAACACAATCATAAACACACTGTTAATTTTAAAGTCAACTTGAGAATGATAAACAAATTCACAAATCTGCTTCTTCTCTTTAATCAATTTCTCATTAATTCAATCAAAATGGCTCACTCAAACACAAAACAAGTATGACTGACTTACCTTTGATTTCATCGATCTAACATCCTCCTGTCTTCCTTCTTTCACCTTCACACTTGACACTTTACACTTCACTTAGATTCATTCACGGCTTCCTCCTTACAACATCCAACTTGGTTCCGCTAGCTACCCTCCATCTTTAACCCAAACAACTGCTTTCCTCTATCATCCATCATCCTGAGTGAAAATGTTACTTCAGGTTTCAAATTGAAGAATGTATCTTCATCCAAGAACAGAATTAACGACAGAAATAATGTGGGCAAAGTGAGACAGTTGAATTTGAGTGAGAATAAAAACAAAGGAAATCTAAAACAACAACGATCAGTTCTAATGGCGAAATCAAAATCAAATTAGGGAATTAGGGATTTCAGAAACCTAAATACTCACTTGCCTTGTTTTCAAATCTCCAACCACCCTTCTACTGTCATCCAGCATCATCACCATCGCAACACCCTGTCCAATTCCCTCCGCCTTCCTTCCATCTCCCAGCTCACCATCTTCACAGCTCAACGCCTCTTTCCAATTTTCCTTCATCATCGTCCCGAGCCATCCTCCAATCGCTCTCTCTCTCGAACCGCTCTTCAATTTCCGACCACCACCATCTTCTTTATCATCGCTGTGACCCATTTCCTTGTTTCCTCGTGAGAATCGCGGAGAGTTATTGGCTTTCGTTTTGGGAGGATTAATTTGTGAATCAAAGAGAGAAAGAGATGCGTAAGAACGATCTAGTGATTTAGGATCCAGCAGCGGCGGCCATGGCACCACGTTTCTTAGGTTTTTTCGTACAGCATCTGTGTTCTTTCTTTTCCTGGGTCTGGGTCCTCCCATGACCCGCTCCACTCTCCTTAACCCAGCTCAATTCCTTTTTTATACTTAAGCCCATTCTCTTTGCTAATCCACACCCCATCTTTTATTTTGTCTTTAGTTAAATTCTATTAATTTCTTAACTTAATTAATCTAGACTAATTAGTTTCTTAGAAATAACATATAGTTTTAATTAAACAATTTTTAATATTTTATCCAAATCTTATTAGTTTAAGTTTTAATTTAGTAAATCAAAAATAAGAGATGTAACTTAAAACATTTTTTAATCATTGACTAATTTTATTAATTTAAACTCTTAGGATTTAATTTAGTAATCTTAGTATCTTTTTTAAATTAGACTTAAGTTAGTAGCATTAAGTTTTAATTTAATTTAAAGAATTCTTAAAAGTAATACTTTTTATTTATATTAAAAAAAAGGACATAAAAAAATAGAAGCATATAAAAACCTTAAAAAATATTTCTATTAATTCTCGTTACTTTTTATCTATGTTAAAATGCGTAACCAATTAAAACATTTTTCTCTTCATATATTAAACAAAAATCTAAAAAATGCATGTTCACACACTCAGTCTTTTATTTAATTTGTTGTATATCATTTATCTCATAATTTTCTGTTTAAATATCTCGCATTTACTTGATTATTCGGTTTGCGTTAATCCAAAGGGAATTGTCTAATTTTTGTTGACTTCATGTCCTCAAAAACGATCGAGCGAATACTCTCATTCATTAAAAACTTAGGTTAATTTTCCTCAAATATTCACCTTTCTTCAAAATTTCAACCTTTTCAAGACTTATACCTTTTAAGCCAAAACTTTGACATTAGGTCGTCGTATTTTCAAAAACCCGTCCGTATCCCTTTTTCGGCCAAAACGATTTATTTTCAATCAAGCGATCAATTTTAAATAAAACAGATATTTCAAAAGGTTCCTATAGAGTACTATAGATGCATTGGGTGCTAATACCTTCCCATTGTATAACCAACCCCCGAACCATAAGATCTCTTTTCAAAAACGCTTTGTATTTGTATTTTTATTTACATTGCATATTTAGGGTTTTATTTCGCTCTTTTCCCTTTTCCTTTGGAAACAATAAAGCGCGGTGGTGACTCTTGCTTTTGCGAGACGAATTAATCAATAATTCGATCTCCGATTTACCCCGCTACATTTTTTATCGCTACACATTGTTGTTGTTGTTGTTTATTTGACGTTCTTGTTGTTATTTTTTATTTGACGTTATTGTTGTTGACATTGTTGTTGTTGTTGTTTATTTGACGTTGTTGTTGTTTTTCATTTGACGTTGTTGTTGACGTTGTTTTTTATTTGACATTGTTATTGTTGTTGTTGTTGTTGTTGTTGTTTATTTGACGTTGTTGTTGACGTTGTTGTTGTTGTTTATTTCATGTTGTTGTTGTTGTTGTTGTTGTTGTTTATTTGATGTTGTTAATGTTGTTGACATAGTTGTTGTTGTTTTTGTTGTTTATTTGACGTTGTTATTGTTGTTGTTGTTTTTGTTGTTGTTGTTTATTTGACGTTGTTGTTGTTGTTTATTTGACGTTGTTGTTGTTGTTTATTTGACATTGTTGTTGTTGTTGTTGTAGTTGACGTTGTTGTTGTAGTTGTTTATTTGACGTTGTTGTTGATGTTGTTGTTTATTTGATGTTGTTTTAGTTGTTGTTGTTTATTTGACGTTGTTGTTGTTTTTTATTTGACGTTGTTGTTGTTAACATTGTTGTTGTTGTTTATTTGACATTTTTGTTGTTGTTGATGTTGTTGTTGTTGTTTTTTATTTGACGTTGTTGTTGTTGTTTATTTGACGTTGTTGTTGTTGTTATTGTTGTTGTTGTTGTTAATTTGACGTTGTTGTTGTTGTTGTTGTTTATTTGACGTTGTTGTTGTTGTTTATTTGACATTGTTGTTGTTGTTGATTATTTGATGTTCTTGTTGTTGTTATTTATTTGACGTTGTTGTTGTTGTTATTGTTTATTTGACGTTGTTGTTGTTGTTGTTGTTTATTTGACGTTGTTATTGTTGTTTATTGGACGTTGTTATTGTTGTTTATTTGACGTTGTTTTTGTTATTTTACTTCGTTGTTGTTGTTGTATTTGTTGTTGTTGTTGTTGTTGTTGTTTATTTGACGTTCTTGTTGTTGTTGACGTTGTTGTTGTTGTTTATTTGATGTTGTTATTGTTGTTGTTGACATAGTTATTGTTGTTTATTTGACGTTGTTGTTGTTGTTGCCGTTGTTGTTTATTTGACGTTGTTGTTGTTTATTTGACGTTGTTGTTGTTGTTGTTGACGTTGTTGTTGTTGTTATTTATTGGACGTTGTTGTTGTTGTTGTTTATTTTAACGTTGTTGTTGTTGTTGACGGTGTTGTTGTTGTTGTTTATTTGACGTTGTTGTTGTTGATGGTGTTGTTATTGTTGTTGTTTATTTGACATTGTTGTTGTTGTTATTATTTATTTGACGTTGTTGTTGTTGTTGTTTATTTGACGTTGTTGTTGTTTATTTGACGTTGTTGTTTATTTGACGTTGTTGTTGTTTTTTATTTGACGTTGTTGTTGTTATTTGAAGTTGTTGTTGTTGTTGTTGTTGTATTTGTTGTTGTTGTTGTTGTTGTTTATTTGACGTTGTGGTAGTTGTTTATTTGACGTTATTGTTGTTGTTTATTTGACATTGTTATTGTTGTTGTTGTTGTTGTTTATTTGACATTGTTGTTGACGTTGTTGTTGTTGTTTATTTGACGTTGTTGTTGTTGTTGTTTATTTGACGTTGTTAATGTTGTTGACATAGTTGTTGTTGTTTTTGTTGTTTATTTGACGTTGTTATTGTTGTTGTTGTTTTTGTTGTTGTTATTGTTGTTGTTGTTGTTGTTTATTTGATGTTGTTGTTGTTGTTGTTGTTTATTTGATGTTGTTGTTGTTGTTGTTTATTTGACGTTGTTGTTGTTGTTTATTTGACGTTGTTGTTGTTGTTTATTTGACGTTGTTGTTGTTGTTGTATATTTGACATTGTTGTTGTTGTTGTTGTTGACGTTGTTGTTGTAGTTGTTTATTTGACGTTGTTGTTGTTGTTGTTGTTTATTTGATGTTGTTTTAGTTGTTGTTGTTTATTTGACGTTGTTGTTGTTTTTTATTTTACGTTGTTGTTGTTGACATTGTAGTTGTTGTTGTTGTTTATTTGACGTTCTTGTTGTTGTTTTTTATTTGACGTTGTTGTTGTTGACATTGTTGTTGTTGTTGTTTATTTGACGTAGTTGTTGTTATTGACGTTGTTGTTGTTGTTGTTGTTGTTTATATGACGTTTATGTTGTTGTTGATGATGTTGTTGTTGTTGTTTTTTATTTGATGTTGTTGTTGTTGTTGTTTATTTGACGTTGTTGTTGTTGTTGTTGTTGTTAATTTGACGTTGTTGTTGTTGTTTATTTGACGTTGTTGTTGTTGTTTATTTGATGTTGTTGTTGTTATTTATTTGACGTTGTTGTTGTTGTTGTTTATTTGACGTTGTTGTTTATTTGACATTGTTGTTTATTTGACGTTGTTGTTGTTGTTTATTTGACGTTGTTGTTGTTATTTGAAATTGTTGTTGTTGTATTTGTTGTTGTTGTTTATTTGACGTTGTTGTTGTTGTTTATTTGACGTTATTGTTGTTGTTTATTTGACGTTGTTATTGTTGTTGTTGTTGTTTATTTGACGTTGTTGTTGTTGTTGTTTATTTGACGTTGTTGTTGTTGTTGTTTATTAGACATTGTTAATGTTGTTGACATTGTTGTTGTTGTTTTTGTTGTTTATTTGACGTTGTTGTTGTTGTTGTTGTTATTTTTGTTTTGGTTATTGTTGGTGTTGTTGTTGTTTATTTGACGTTGTTGTTGTTGTTGTTGTTTATTTGACGTTGTTGTTGTTGTTGTTTATTAGACGTTGTTTTAGTTGTTTATTTGACGTTGTTGTTGTTGTTGTTTATTTGACGTTGTTGTTGTTGTTTATTTGACATTGCTGTTGTTGTTGTTGTTGTTGACGTTGTAGTTGTAGTTGTTTATTTGACGTTGTTGTTGTTGTTTATTTGACATTGCTGTTGTTGTTGTTGTTTATTTGACGTTGTTGTTGTTTTTTATTTGACGTTGTTGTTGTTGACATTGTTGTTGTTGGTGTTTATTTGACGTTGTTGTTGTTGTTTTTTATTTGACGTTGTTGTTGATGTTGTTTTTTATTTGACATTGTTATTGTTGTTGTTGTTGTTGTTGTTTATTTGACGTTGTTGTTGACGTTGTTGTTGTTGTTTATTTCACGTTGTTGTTGTTGTTTATTTGACGTTGTTGTTGTTGTTCTTTATTTGACATTGTTGTTGTTGTTGTTGTTGTTGTTGTTGACGTTGTTGTTGTAGTTGTTTATTTGACGTTGTTGTTGTTGTTGTTTATTTGATGTTGTTTTAGTTGTTGTTGTTTATTTGACGTTGTTGTTGTTTTTTATTTGACGTTGTTGTTGTTGACATTGTTGTTATTGTTGTTTATTTGACGTTCTTGTTGTTATTTTTTATTTGACGTTGTTGTTGTTGACATTGTTGTTGTTGTTGTTTATCTGACGTAGTTGTTGTTATTGAAGTTGTTGTTCTTGTTTATTTGACGTTTATGTTGTTGTTGATGTTGTTGTTGTTGTTGTTTTTTATTTGACGTTGTTGTTGTTGTTGTTGTTTATTTGATGTTGTTGTTGTTATTGTTGTTGTTGTTGTTGTTGTTAATTTGACGTTGTTGTTGTTGTTTATTTGACGCTGTTGTTGTTTTTTATTTGACGTTGTTGTTGTTATTTGAAATTGTTGTTGTTGTTGTATTTGTTGTTGTTGTTGTTGTTTATTTGACGTTGTTGTTGTTGTTTATTAGACGTTATTGTTGTTGTTTATTTGACGTTGTTATTGTTGTTGTTGTTGTTTATTTGACGTTGTTGTTGTTGTTGTTTATTTGACGTTGTTGTTGTTGTTGTTTATTAGACGTTGTTAATGTCTATGACATTGTTGTTGTTATTTTTGTTGTTTATTTGACGTTGTTGTTATTGTTGTTATTGTTAGTTTTGTTGTTGTTATTGTTGGTGTTGTTGTTGTTTATTTGACGTTGTTGTTGTTGTTGTTTATTTGACATTGTTGTTGTTGTTGTTTATTAGACGTTGTTGTTGTTGTTTATTTGACGTTGTTGTTGTTGTTGTTTTTTTGAAATTGCTGTTGTTGTTGTTGTTGACGTTGTTGTAGTTGTTTATTTGACGTTGTTGTCGTTGTTGTTTATTTGATGTTGTTTTAGTTGTTGTTGTTTATTTGTTGTTGTTGTTGTTTTTTATTTGACGTTGTTGTTGTTGTTGTTTATTTGACATTGTTGTTGTTGTTTTTTATTTGACGTTGTTGTTGTTGACATTGTTGTTGTTGTTGTTTATTTGACGTTGTTGTTGTTGTTGTTTATTTGACGTTGTTGTTGTTATTGACGTTGTTGTTGTTGTTGTTTATTTGACATTTTTGTTGTTGTTGATGTTGTTGTTGTTGTTGTTTTTTATTTGACGTTGTTGTTGTTGTTGTTTATTTGACGTTGTTGTTGTTCTTATTGTTGTTGTTGTTGTTAATTTGACATTGTTGTTGTTGTTGTTTATTTGACGTTGTTGTTGTTGTTTATTTGACGTTGTTGTTGTTGTTTATTTGATTTTGTTGTTGTTGTTATTTATTTGACGTTGTTAATGTTGTTGACATTGTTGTTGTTGTTTTTGTTGTTTATTTGACGTTGTTGTTGTTGTTGTTGTTATTTTTGTTGTTGTTATTGTTGGTGCTGTTGTTGTTTATTTGATGTTCTTGTTGTTGTTGTTGTTTATTTGACGTTGTTGTTGTTTATTTGACGTTGTTGTTGTTGTTTATTTGACGTTGTTGTTGTTGTTGTTTATTTGACGTTGTTGTTGTTGTTTATTTGACATTGCTGTTGTTGTTGTTGTTGTTGACGTTGTTGTTGTAGTTGTTTATTTGACGTTGTTGTTGTTGTTGTTGTTTATTTGATGTTGTTTTAGTTGTTGTTGTTTATTTGACGTTGTTGTTGTTTTTTATTTGACGTTGTTGTTGTTGACATTGTTGTTATTGTTTTTTATTTGACGTTGTGGTTATTGTTTTTTATTTGACGTTGTTGTTGTTGACATTGTTGTTGTTGTTGTTTATTTGACGTTGTTGTTGTTGTTTATTTGACGTAGTTGTTGTTATTGACGTTGTTGTTGTTGTTGTTTATTTGACATTTTTGTTGTTGATGTTGTTTTTTTTATTTGACGTTGTTGTTGTTGTTGTTTATTTGACGTTGTTGTTGTTGTTGTTATTGTTGTTGTTGTTGTTGTTAATTTGACGTTGTTGTTGTTGTTGTTTATTTGACATTGTTGTTGTTGTTGTTTATTTGACGTTGTTGTTGTTGTTGTTTATTTGATGTTGTTGTTGTTGTTATTTATTTGACGTTGTTGTTGTTATTGTTATTATTTATTTAACGTTGTTGTTGTTGTTGTTTATTTGACGTTGTTATTGTTGTTTATTGGACGTTGTTATTGTTGTTTATTTGACGTTGTTTTTGTTATTTTACGTTGTTGTTGTTGTTGTACTTGTTGTTGTTGTATTTATTGGTGTTGTTGTTGTTGCTTATTTGACGTTGTTGTTATTGTTGCTATTTATTTGACGTTGTTATTGTTGTTGTTTATTTGACGTTGTTGTTGTTGTTTTTGTTGTTTATTTGACGTTGTTGTTGTTATTTATTTGACGTTGTTGTTGTTGTTGTTTATTTGACGTTGTTGTTAACGTTGTTGTTGTTGGTGTTTAGTTGACGTTGTTGTTGTTGTTGTTGTTGTTTATTTGACGTTGTTGTTGTTGTTGACGTTGTTATTGTTGTTGTTTATTTGATGTTTTTATTGTTGTTGTTGACATAGTTGTTGTTGTTTATTTGACGTTGTTGTTGTTATTGACGTTGTTGTTGTTGTTGTTGCTTATTTGACATTTTTGTTGTTGTTGATGTTGTTGTTGTTGTTGTTTTGTTATTTGACGTTGTTGTTGTTGTTGTTTATTTGACGTTGTTGTTGTTCTTATTGTTGTTGTTGTTGTTAATTTAACATTGTTGTTGTTGTTGTTTATTTGACGTTGTTGTTATTGTTGTTTATTTGACGTTGCTGTTGTTGTTTATTTGATGTTGTTGTTGTTGTTATTTATTTGACGTTGTTAATGTTGTTGACATTGTTGTTGTTGTTTTTGTTGTTTATTTGACGTTGTTGTTGTTGTTATTGTTATTTTTGTTGTTGTTATTGTTGGTGCTGTTGTTGTTTATTTGACGTTCTTGTTGTTGTTGTTGTTTATTTGACGTTGTTGTTGTTTATTTGACGTTGTTGTTGTTGTTTATTTGACGTTGTTGTTGTTGTTGTTTATTTGACGTTGTTGTTGTTGTTTATTTGACATTGCTGTTGTTGTTGTTGTTGTTGACGTTGTTGTTGTAGTTGTTAATTTGACGTTGTTGTTGTTGTTGTTTATTTGATGTTGTTTTAGTTGTTGTTGTTTATTTAACGTTGTTGTTGTTTTTTATTTGACGTTGTTGTTGTTGACATTGTTGTTATTGTTTTTTATTTGACGTTGTTGTTATTGTTTTTTATTTGACGTTGTTGTTGTTGACATTGTTGTTGTTGTTGTTTATTTGACGTTGTTGTTGTTGTTTATTTGACGTAGTTGTTGTTATTGACGACGTTGTTGTTGTTGTTGTTTATTTGACGTTGTTATTGTTGTTTATTGGACGTTGTTATTGTTGTTTATTTGACGTTGTTTTTGTTATTTTACGTTGTTGTTGTTGTTGTATTTGTTGTTGTTGTATTTGTTGGTGTTGTTGTTGTTGCTTATTTGACGTTGTTGTTATTGTTGCTATTTATTTGACGTTGTTATTGTTGTTGTTTATTTGACGTTGTTGTTGTTATTTATTTGACGTTGTTGTTGTTGTTGTTTATTTGACGTTGTTGTTAACGTTGTTGTTGTTGGTGTTTAGTTGACGTTGTTGTTGTTGTTGTTGTTGTTTATTTGACGTTGTTGTTGTTGTTGTTGACGTTGTTATTGTTGTTGTTTATTTGATGTTTTTATTGTTGTTGTTGGCATAGTTGTTGTTGTTTATTTGACATTGTTGTTGTTATTGACGTTGTTGTTGTTGTTGTTTATTTGACATTTTTGTTGTTGTTGATGTTGTTGTTGTTGTTGTTTTGTTATTTGACGTTGTTGTTGTTGTTGTTTATTTGACGTTGTTGTTGTTCTTATTGTTGTTGTTGTTGTTAATTTGACATTGTTGTTGTTGTTGTTTATTTGACGTTGTTGTTGTTGTTGTTTATTTGACGTTGTTGTTGTTGTTTATTTGATGTTGTTGTTGTTGTTATTTATTTGACGTTGTTAATGTTGTTGACATTGTTGTTGTTGTTTTTGTTGTTTATTTGACGTTGTTGTTGTTGTTGTTGTTATTTTTGTTGTTGTTATTGTTGGTGCTATTGTTGTTTATTTGACGTTCTTGTTGTTGTTGTTGTTTATTTGACGTTGTTGTTGTTATTTATTTGACGTTGTTGTTGTTGTTGTTTATTTGACGTTGTTGTTGTTGTTGTTTATTTGACATTGCTGTTGTTGTTGTTGTTGTTGACGTTGTTGTTGTAGTTGTTAATTTGACGTTGTTGTTGTTGTTGTTTATTTGATGTTGTTTTAGTTGTTGTTGTTTATTTGACGTTGTTGTTGTTTTTTATTTGACGTTGTTATTGTTGTTGACATTGTTGTTATTGTTTTTTATTTGACGTTGTTGTTATTGTTTTTTATTTGACGTTGTTGTTGTTGACATTGTTGTTGTTGTTGTTTATTTGACGTTGTTGTTGTTGTTTATTTGACGTAGTTGTTGTTATTGACGTTGTTGTTGTTGTTGTTTATTTGACATTTTTGTTGTTGTTGATGTTGTTGTTTTTTATTTGACGTTGTTGTTGTTGTTGTTTATTTGACGTTGTTGTTGTTGTTATTGTTGTTGTTGTTGTTAATTTGACGTTGTTGTTGTTGTTGTTTATTTGACGTTGTTGTTGTTGTTGTTTATTTGACATTGTTGTTGTTGTTGTTTATTTGATGTTGTTGTTGTTGTTATTTATTTGACGTTGTTGTTGTTGTTATTATTTATTTAACGTTGTTGTTATTGTTGTTTATTTGACGTTGTTATTGTTGTTTATTGGACGTTCTTATTGTTGTTTATTTGACGTTGTTTTTGTTATTTTACGTTGTTGTTGTTGTTGTATTTGTTGTTGTTGTATTTGTTGGTGTTGTTGTTGTTGCTTATTTGACGTTGTTGTTATTGTTGCTATTTATTTGACGTTGTTATTGTTGTTGTTTATGTGACGTTGTTGTTGTTGTTTTTGTTGTTTATTTGACGTTGTTGTTGTTATTTATTTGACGTTGTTGTTGTTGTTGTTTATTTGATGTTGTTGTTAACGTTGTTGTTGTTGGTGTTTATTTGTCATTGTTGTTGTTGTTGTTTATTTGACGTTGTTGTTGTTGTTGACGTTGTTATTGTTGTTGTTTATTTGATGTTGTTATTGTTGTTGTTGACATAGTTGTTGTTGTTTATTTGACGTTGTTGTTGTTGTTGTTGTTGCCGTTGTTGTTTATTTGACATTGTTGTTGTTGTTGTTTATTTGACGTTGTTGTTGTTGTTGTTATTGTTGTTGTTGTTGTTGTTGTTAAGTTGACGTTGTTGTTGTTGTTTATTTGACGTTGTTGTTGTTGTTGTTTATTTAATGTTGTTGTTGTTATTTATTTGACGTTGTTGTTGTTGTTGTTTATTTGACGTTGTTGTTTATTTGACATTGTTGTTTATTTAACGTCGTTGTTGTTATCTGAAGTTGTTGTTGTTGTTGTTGTTTATTTGACGTTATTGTTGTTGTTGTTTATTTGACGTTGTTGTTGTTGTTGTTATATTTGTTATTGTTGTTATTGTTGTTGCTTATTTGACGTTGACGTTATTGTTGTTGTTGTTTATTTGAAGTTGTTGGTGTTGTTGACGTTGTTGTTGTTGTTTATTTGACGTTGTTGTTGTTGTTGTTGTTGTTGTTCTTTATTTGACGTTGTTGTTGTTGTTGTTTTTGTTGTTTATTTGACGTTGTTGTTGTTATTTATTTGACGTTGTTGTTGTTGTTGTTTATTTGACGTTGTTGTTGTTTATTTGACGTTGTTGTTTATTTGACGTTGTCGTTTATTTGACGTTGTTGTTTATTTGACGTTGTTGTTGTTATTTGAAGTTGTTGGTATTGTTGTATTTGTTGTTGTTGTTGTTGTTGTTGTTTATTTGACGTTGTTAATGTTTTTGACATTGTTGTTGTTGTTGTTTCTGTTGTTTATTTGACGTTGTTGTTGTTGTTGTTTATTTGACGTTGTTGTTGTTGTTGTTTATTTGACATTGTTGTTGTTGTTGTTGTTGTTGACGTTGTTGTTGTAGTTGTTTATTTGACGTTGTTGTTGTTGTTGTTTATTTGATGTTGTTTTAGTTGTTGTTGTTTATTTGACGTTGTTGTTGTTTTTTATTTGACGTTGTTGTTGTTGACATTGTTGTTGTTGTTGTTTATTTGACGTTGTTGTTGTTGTTGCTGTTGTTATTTATTTGACGTTGTTAATGTTGTTGAAATTGTTGTTGTTGTTTTTGTTGTTTATTTGACGTTGTTGTTGTTGTTGTTATTTTTGTTGTTGTTATTGTTGGTGCTGTTGTTGTTTATTTGACGTTCTTGTTGTTGTTGTTGTTTATTTGACGTTGTTGTTGTTTATTTGACGTTGTTGTTGTTGTTTATTTGACGTTGTTGTTGTTGTTGTTTATTTGACGTTGTTGTTGTTGTTGTTTATTTGACATTGTTGTTGTTGTTGTTGTTGTTGACGTTGTTGTTGTAGTTGTTAATTTGACGTTGTTGTTGTTGTTGTTTATTTGATGTTGTTTTAGTTGTTGTTGTTTATTTGACGTTGTTGTTGTTTTTTATTTGACGTTGTTGTTGTTGACATTGTTGTTATTGTTTTTTATTTGACGTTGTTGTTATTGTTTTTTATTTGACGTTGTTGTTGTTGACATTGTTGTTGTTGTTGTTTATTTGACGTTGTTGTTGTTGTTTATTTGACGTAGTTGTTGTTATTGACGTTGTTGTTGTTGTTGTTTATTTGACATTTTTGTTGTTGTTGATGTTGTTGTTTTTTATTTGACGTTGTTGTTGTTGTTGTTTATTTGACGTTGTTGTTGTTGTTATTGTTGTTGTTGTTGTTAATTTGACGTTGTTGTTGTTGTTGTTTATTTGACGTTGTTGTTGTTGTTATTTATTTGACGTTGTTGTTGTTATTGTTGTTTATTTGATGTTGTTGTTGTTGTTATTTATTTGACGTTGTTGTTGTTGTTATTATTTATTTAACGTTGTTGTTGTTGTTGTTTATTTGACGTTGTTATTGTTGTTTATTGGACGTTGTTATTGTTGTTTATTTGACGTTGTTTTTGTTATTTTACGTTGTTGTTGTTGTTGTATTTGTTGTTGTTGTATTTGTTGGTGTTGTTGTTGTTGCTTATTTGACGTTGTTGTTATTGTTGCTATTTATTTGACGTTGTTATTGTTGTTTTTGTTGTTTATTTGACGTTGTTGTTGTTATTTATTTGACGTTGTTGTTGTTGTTGTTTATTTGACGTTGTTGTTAACGTTGTTGTTGTTGGTGTTTAGTTGACGTTGTTGTTGTTGTTGTTGTTGTTGTTTATTTGACGTTGTTGTTGTTGTTGTTGACGTTGTTATTGTTGTTGTTTATTTGATGTTTTTATTGTTGTTGTTGACATAGTTGTTGTTGTTTATTTGACGTTGTTGTTGTTATTGACGTTGTTGTTGTTGTTGTTTATTTGACATTTTTGTTGTTGTTGATGTTGTTGTTGTTGTTGTTTTGTTATTTGACATTGTTGTTGTTGTTGTTGTTTATTTGACGTTGTTGTTGTTCTTATTGTTGTTGTTGTTGTTAATTTGACATTGTTGTTGTTGTTGTTTATTTGACGTTGTTGTTGTTGTTGTTTATTTGACGTTGTTGTTGTTGTTTATTTGATGTTGTTGTTGTTGTTATTTATTTGACGTTGTTAATGTTGTTGACATTGTTGTTGTTGTTTTTGTTGTTTATTTGACGTTGTTGTTGTTGTTGTTGTTATTTTTGTTGTTGTTATTGTTGGTGCTGTTGTTGTTTATTTGACGTTCTTGTTGTTGTTGTTGTTTATTTGACGTTGTTGTTGTTTATTTGACGTTGTTGTTGTTGTTTATTTGACGTTGTTGTTGTTGTTGTTTATTTGACGTTGTTGTTGTTGTTGTTGTTTATTTGACATTGCTATTGTTGTTGTTGTTGTTGACGTTGTTGTTGTAGTTGTTAATTTGACGTTGTTGTTGTTGTTGTTGTTTATTTGATGTTGTTTTAGTTGTTGTTGTTTATTTGACGTTGTTGTTGTTTTTTATTTGACGTTGTTGTTGTTGTTGACATTGTTGTTATTGTTTTTTATTTGACGTTGTTGTTATTGTTTTTTATTTGACGTTGTTGTTGTTGACATTGTTGTTGTTGTTGTTTATTTGACGTTGTTGTTGTTGTTTATTTGACGTAGTTGTTGTTATTGACGTTGTTGTTGTTGTTGTTTATTTGACATTTTTGTTGTTGTTGATGTTGTTGTTTTTTATTTGACGTTGTTGTTGTTGTTGTTTATTTGACGTTGTTGTTGTTGTTATTGTTGTTGTTGTTGTTAATTTGACGTTGTTGTTGTTGTTGTTTATTTGACGTTGTTGTTGTTGTTGTTTATTTGACATTGTTGTTGTTGTTGTTTATTTGATGTTGTTGTTGTTGTTATTTATTTGACGTTGTTGTTGTTGTTATTATTTATTTAACGTTGTTGTTGTTGTTGTTGTTTATTTGACGTTGTTATTGTTGTTTATTGGACGTTGTTATTGTTGTTTATTTGACGTTGTTTTTGTTATTTTACGTTATTGTTGTTGTTGTATTTGTTGTTGTTGTATTTGTTGGTGTTGTTGTTGTTGCTTATTTGACGTTGTTGTTATTGTTGCTATTTATTTGACGTTGTTATTGTTGTTGTTTATGTGACGTTGTTGTTGTTGTTTTTGTTGTTTATTTGACGTTGTTGTTGTTATTTATTTGACGTTGTTGTTGTTGTTGTTTATTTGATGTTGTTGTTAACGTTGTTGTTGTTGGTGTTTATTTGACGTTGTTGTTGTTGTTGTTGTTGTTGTTGTTTATTTGACGTTGTTGTTGTTGTTGACGTTGTTATTGTTGTTGTTTATTTGATGTTGTTATTGTTGTTGTTGACATAGTTGTTGTTGTTTATTTGACGTTGTTGTTGTTGTTGTTGTTGCCGTTGTTGTTTATTTGACATTGTTGTTGTTGTTTATTTGACGTTGTTGTTGTTGTTGTTATTGTTGTTGTTGTTGTTGTTAATTTGACGTTGTTGTTGTTGTTGTTTATTTAATGTTGTTGTTGTTATTTATTTGACGTTGTTGTTGTTGTTGTTTATTTGACGTTGTTGTTTATTTGACATTGTTGTTTATTTGACGTCGTTGTTGTTATCTGAAGTTGTTGTTGTTGTTGTTGTTTATTTGACGTTATTGTTGTTGTTGTTTATTTGACGTTGTTGTTGTTGTTGTTATATTTGTTATTGTTGTTATTGTTGTTGCTTATTTGACGTTGACGTTATTGTTGTTGTTGTTTATTTGAAGTTGTTGTTGTTGTTGACGTTGTTGTTGTTGTTTATTTGACGTTGTTGTTGTTGTTTATTTAACGTTGTTGTTGTTGTTTATTTGACGTTATTGTTGTTGTTTATTTGACGTTGTTGTTGTTGTTGTTGTTCTTTATTTGACGTTGTTGTTGTTGTTATTTTTGTTGTTTATTTGACGTTGTTGTTGTTATTTATTTGACGTTGTTGTTGTTGTTGTTTATTTGACGTTGTTGTTGTTTATTTGACGTTGTTGTTTATTTGACGTTGTTGTTTATTTGACGTTGTTGTTTATTTGACGTTGTTGTTGTTATTTGAAGTTGTTGTTGTTGTTGTATTTTTTGTTGTTGTTGTTGTTGTTGTTGTTGTTTATTTGACGTTGTTAATGTTTTTGACATTGTTGTTGTTGTTGTTTCTGTTGTTTATTTGACGTTGTTGTTGTTGTTGTTTATTTGACGTTGTTGCTGTTGTTTATTTGACGTTGTTGTTGTTGTTGTTTATTTGACATTGTTGTTGTTGTTGTTGTTGTTGTTGACGTTGTTGTTGTAGTTGTTTATTTGACGTTGTTGTTGTTGTTGTTGTTTATTTGATGTTGTTTTAGTTGTTGTTGTTTATTTGACGTTGTTGTTGTTTTTTATTTGACGTTGTTGTTGTTGACATTGTTGTTGTTGTTGTTTATTTGACGTTCTTGTTGTTATTTTTTATTTGACGTTGTTGTTGTTGACATTGTTGTTGTTGTTGTTTATTTGACGTTGTTGTTGTTGTTTATTTGACGTAGTTGTTGTTATTGACGTTGTTGTTGTTGTTGTTGTTTATTTGACATTTTTGTTGTTGTTGATGTTGTTGTTTTTTATTTGACGTTGTTTTTGTTGTTGTTTATTTGACGTTGTTGTTGTTGTTGTTATTGTTGTTGTTGTTGTTAATTTGACGTTGTTGTTGTTGTTGTTTATTTGACGTTGTTGTTGTTGTTGTTTATTTGACGTTGTTATTGTTGTTGTTTATTTGATGTTGTTGTTGTTGTTATTTATTTGACGTTGTTGTTGTTGTTATTATTTATTTAACGTTGTTGTTGTTGTTGTTTATTTGACGTTGTTATTGTTGTTTATTGGACGTTGTTATTGTTGTTTATTTGACGTTGTTTTTGTTATTTTACGTTGTTGTTGTTGTTGTATTTGTTGTTGTTGTATTTGTTGGTGTTGTTGTTGTTGCTTATTTGACGTTGTTGTTATTGTTGCTATTTATTTGACGTTGTTATTGTTGTTTTTGTTGTTTATTTGACGTTGTTGTTGTTATTTATTTGACGTTGTTGTTGTTGTTGTTTATTTGACGTTGTTGTTAACGTTGTTGTTGTTGGTGTTTAGTTGACGTTGTTGTTGTTGTTGTTGTTGTTTATTTGACGTTGTTGTTGTTGTTGTTGACGTTGTTATTGTTGTTGTTTATTTGATGTTTTTATTGTTGTTGTTGACATAGTTGTTGTTGTTTATTTGACGTTGTTGTTGTTATTGACGTTGTTGTTGTTGTTGTTGTTTATTTGACATTTTTGTTGTTGTTGATGTTGTTGTTGTTGTTGTTTTGTTATTTGACGTTGTTGTTGTTGTTGTTGTTTATTTGACGTTGTTGTTGTTCTTATTGTTGTTGTTGTTGTTAATTTGACATTGTTGTTGTTGTTGTTTATTTGACGTTGTTGTTGTTGTTGTTTATTTGACGTTGTTGTTGTTGTTTATTTGATGTTGTTGTTGTTGTTATTTATTTGACGTTGTTAATGTTGTTGACATTGTTGTTGTTGTTTTTGTTGTTTATTTGACGTTGTTGTTGTTGTTGTTGTTATTTTTGTTGTTGTTATTGTTGGTGCTGTTGTTGTTTATTTGACGTTCTTGTTGTTGTTGTTTTTTATTTGACGTTGTTGTTGTTTATTTGACGTTGTTGTTGTTGTTTATTTGACGTTGTTGTTGTTGTTGTTTATTTGACGTTGTTGTTGTTGTTGTTGTTTATTTGACATTGCTGTTGTTGTTGTTGTTGTTGACGTTGTTGTTGTAGTTGTTAATTTGACGTTGTTGTTGTTGTTGTTGTTTATTTGATGTTGTTTTAGTTGTTGTTGTTTATTTGACGTTGTTGTTGTTTTTTATTTGACGTTGTT
>OX451735.1:1330782700-1330797700 GCA_948472305.1 Vicia faba | reverse complement strand
TATTTGACGTTGTTGTTGTTGTTGTTGTTTATTTGACATTGTTGTTGTTGTTGTTGTTGTTGACGTTGTTGTTGTAGTTGTTTATTTGACGTTGTTGTTGTTGTTGTTTATTTGATGTTGTTTTAGTTGTTGTTGTTTATTTGACGTTGTTGTTGTTTTTTATTTGACGTTGTTGTTGTTGACATTGTTGTTGTTGTTGTTTATTTGATGTTCTTGTTGTTATTTTTTATTTGACGTTGTTGTTGTTGTTGTTGTTTATTTGACGTAGTTGTTGTTATTGACGTTGTTGTTGTTGTTGTTTATTTGACGTTTATGTTGTTGTTGTTGTTTTTTATTTGACGTTGTTGTTGTTGTTGTTTATTTGATGTTGTTGTTGTTGTTATTGTTGTTGTTGTTGTTGTTAATTTGACGTTGTTGTTGTTGTTTATTTGACGTTGTTGTTGTTGTTGTTAATTTGATGTTGTTGTTGTTGTTTATTTGACGTTGTTGTTGTTGTTGTTTATTTGACGTTGTTGTTGTTGTTATTTATTTGACGTTGTTGTTGTTGTTTATTTGACATTGTTGTTTATTTGACATTGTTGTTTATTTGACGTTGTTGTTGTTTTTTATTTGACGTTGTTGTTGTTATTTGAAATTGTTGTTGTTGTTGTATTTGTTGTTGTTGTTGTTTATTTGACGTTGTTGTTGTTGTTTATTTGACGTTATTGTTGTTGTTTATTTGACGTTGTTATTGTTGTTGTTGTTGTTTATTTGACGTTGTTGTTGTTGTTGTTTATTTGACGTTGTTGTTGTTGTTGTTGTTGTTTATTTGACGTTGTTGTTGTTGTTGTTTATTAGACGTTGTTAATGTCTATGACATTGTTGTTGTTGTTTTTGTAGTTTATTTGACGTTGTTGTTATTGTTGTTGTTGTTATTTTTGTTGTTGTTATTGTTGGTGTTGTTGTTGTTTATTTGACGTTGTTGTTGTTGTTGTTTATTTGACATTGTTGTTGTTGTTGTTTATTTGACGTTGTTGTTGTTGTTTATTTGACGTTGTTGTTGTTGTTGTTTTTTTGAAATTGCTGTTGTTGTTGTTGTTGACGTTGTTGTAGTTGCTTATTTGACGTTGTTGTCGTTGTTGTTTATTTGATGTTGTTTTAGTTGTTGTTGTTTATTTGTTGTTGTTGTTGTTTTTTATTTGACGTTGTTGTTGTTGACATTATTGTTGTTGTTGTTGTTTATTTGACGTTGTTGTTGTTGTTTTTTATTTGACGTTGTTGTTGTTGACATTGTTGTTGTTGTTGTTTATTTGACGTCGTTGTTGTTGTTTATTTGACGTTGTTGTTGTTATTGACGTTGTTGTTGTTGTTGTTTATTTGACATTTTTGTTGTTGTTGATGTTGTTGTTGTTGTTGTTTTTTATTTGACGTTGTTGTTGTTGTTGTTTATTTGACATTGTTGTTGTTCTTATTGTTGTTGTTGTTGTTTATTTGACATTGTTGTTGTTGTTGTTTATTTGACGTTGTTGTTGTTGTTGTTTATTTGACGTTGTTGTTGTTGTTTATTTGATGTTGTTGTTGTTGTTATTTATTTGACGTTGTTAATGTTGTTGACATTGTTGTTGTTGTTTTTGTTGTTTATTTGACGTTGTTGTTGTTGTTGTTGTTATTTTTGTTGTTGTTATTGTTGGTGCTGTTGTAGTTTATTTGACGTTCTTGTTGTTGTTGTTGTTTATTTGACGTTGTTGTTGTTTATTTGACGTTGTTGTTGTTGTTTATTTGACGTTGTTGTTGTTGTTGTTGTTTATTTGACGTTGTTGTTGTTGTTTATTTGACATTGCTATTGTTGTTGTTGTTGACGTTATTGTTGTAGTTGTTTATTTGACGTTGTTGTTGTTGTTGTTTATTTGATGTTGTTTTAGTTGTTGTTGTTTATCTGACGTTGTTGTTGTTTTTTATTTGACGTTGTTGTTGTTGACATTGATGTTATTGTTTTTTATTTGACGTTGTTGTTATTGTTTTTTATTTGACGTTGTTGTTATTGACATTGTTGTTGTTGTTGTTTATTTGACGTTGCTGTTGTTGTTTATTTGACGTAGTTGTTGTTATTGATGTTGTTGTTGTTGTTGTTGTTTATTTGACATTTTTGTTGTTGTTGATGTTGTTGTTTTTTATTTGACGTTGTTGTTGTTGTTGTTGTTGTTTATTTGACGTTGTTGTTGTTGTTATTGTTGTTGTTGTTGTTAATTTGACATTGTTGTTGTTGTTGTTTATTTGACGTTGTTGTTGTTGTTGTTGTTTATTTGACGTTGTTGTTGTTGTTGTTGTTTATTTGATGTTGTTGTTGTTGTTGTTTATTTGACGTTGTTGTTGTTGTTATTATTTATTTGACGTTGTTGTTGTTGTTTATTTGACGTTGTTATTGTTGTTTATTGGACGTTGTTATTGTTGTTTATTTGACGTTGTTTTTGTTATTTTATGTTGTTGTTGTTGTTGTATTTGTTGTTGTTGTATTTGTTGGTGTTGTTGTTGTTGCTTATTTGACGTTGTTGTTATTGTTGCTATTTATTTGACGTTGTTATTGTTGTTGTTTATGTGACGTTGTTGTTGTTGTTTTTGTTGTTTATTTGACGTTGTTGTTGTTATTTATTTGACGTTGTTGTTGTTGTTGTTTATTTGATGTTGTTGTTAACGTTGTTGTTGTTGGTGTTTATTTGACGTTGTTGTTGTTGTTGTTGTTGTTTATTTGACGTTGTTGTTGTTGTTGACGTTGTTATTGTTGTTGTTTATTTGATGTTGTTATTGTTGTTGTTGACATAGTTGTTGTTGTTTATTTGACGTTGTTGTTGTTGTTGTTGTTGTTGCCGTTGTTGTTTATTTGACATTGTTGTTGTTGTTGTTTATTTGACGTTGTTGTTGTTGTTGTTATTGTTGTTGTTGTTGTTGTTAATTTGACGTTGTTGTTGTTGTTTATTTGACGTTGTTGTTGTTGTTGTTTATTTAACGTTGTTGTTGTTATTTATTTGACGTTGTTGTTGTTGTTGTTTATTTGACGTTGTTGTTTATTTGACATTGTTGTTTATTTGACGTCGTTGTTGTTATCTGAAGTTGTTGTTGTTGTTGTTTATTTGACGTTATTGTTGTTGTTGTTTATTTGACGTTGTTGTTGTTGTTGTTATATTTGTTATTGTTGTTATTGTTGTTGCTTATTTGACGTTGACGTTATTGTTGTTGTTGTTTATTTGAAGTTGTTGTTGTTGTTGACGTTGTTGTTGTTGTTTATTTGACGTTGTTGTTGTTGTTGTTGTTGTTGTTGTTGTTGTTGTTGTTCTTTATTTGACGTTGTTGTTGTTGTTGTTTTTGTTGTTTATTTGACGTTGTTGTTGTTATTTATTTGACGTTGTTGTTGTTGTTGTTTATTTGACGTTGTTGTTGTTTATTTGACGTTGTTGTTTATTGGACGTTGTTGTTTATTTGACGTTGTTGTTTATTTGACGTTGTTGTTGTTACTTGAAGTTGTTGTTGTTGTTGTTGTATTTGTTGTTGTTGTTGTTGTTGTTGTTTATTTGACGTTGTTAATGTTTTTGACATTGTTGTTGTTGTTGTTTCTGTTGTTTATTTGACGTTGTTGTTGTTGTTGTTTATTTGACGTTGTTGTTGTTGTTTATTTGACGTTGTTGTTGTTGTTGTTTATTTGACATTGTTGTTGTTGTTGTTGTTGACGTTGTTGTTGTAGTTGTTTATTTGACGTTGTTGTTGTTGTTGTTGTTTATTTGATGTTGTTTTAGTTGTTGTTGTTTATTTGACGTTGTTGTTGTTTTTTATTTGACGTTGTTGTTGTTGACATTGTTGTTGTTGTTGTTTATTTGACGTTCTTGTTGTTATTTTTTATTTGACGTTGTTGTTGTTGACATTGTTGTTGTTGTTGTTGTTTATTTGACGTAGTTGTTGTTATTGACATTGTTGTTGTTGTTGTTTATTTGACGTTCTTGTTGTTATTTTTTATTTGACGTTGTTGTTGTTGACATTGTTGTTGTTGTTGTTTATTTGACGTTGTTGTTGTTGTTTATTTGACGTAGTTGTTGTTATTGACGTTGTTGTTGTTGTTGTTTATTTGACATTTTTGTTGTTGTTGATGTTGTTGTTTTTTATTTGACGTTGTTGTTGTTGTTGTTTATTTGACGTTGTTGTTATTGTTGTTATTGTTGTTGTTGTTGTTAATTTGACGTTGTTGTTGTTGTTGTTTATTTGACGTTGTTGTTGTTGTTGTTTATTTGACGTTGTTGTTGTTGTTGTTGTTTATTTGATGTTGTTGTTGTTGTTATTTATTTGACGTTGTTGTTGTTGTTATTATTTATTTAACGTTGTTGTTGTTGTTGTTTATTTGACGTTGTTATTGTTGTTTATTGGACGTTGTTATTGTTGTTTATTTGACGTTGTTTTTGTTATTTTACGTTGTTGTTGTTGTATTTGTTGGTGTTGTTGTTGTTGCTTATTTGACGTTGTTGTTATTGTTGCTATTTATTTGACGTTGTTATTGTTGTTGTTTATTTGACGTTGTTGTTGTTGTTTTTGTTGTTTATTTGATGTTGTTGTTGTTATTTATTTGACGTTGTTGTTGTTGTTGTTTATTTGACGAGTTGTTAACGTTGTTGTTGTTGGTGTTTAGTTGACGTTGTTGTTGTTGTTGTTGTTGTTTATTTGACGTTGTTGTTGTTGTTGTTGACGTTGTTATTGTTGTTGTTTATTTGATGTTTTTATTGTTGTTGTTGACATAGTTGTTGTTGTTTATTTGACGTTGTTGTTGTTATTGACGTTGTTGTTGTTGTTGTTGTTTATTTGACATTTTTGTTGTTGTTGATGTTGTTGTTGTTGTTGTTTTGTTATTTGACGTTGTTGTTGTTGTTGTTTATTTGACGTTGTTGTTGTTCTTATTGTTGTTGTTGTTGTTAATTTGACATTGTTGTTGTTGTTGTTTATTTGACGTTGTTGTTGTTGTTGTTTATTTGACGTTGTTGTTGTTGTTTATTTGATGTTGTTGTTGTTGTTATTTATTTGACGTTGTTAATGTTGCTGACATTGTTGTTGTTGTTTTTGTTGTTTATTTGACATTGTTGTTGTTGTTGTTATAATTTTTGTTGTTGTTATTGTTGGTGCTGTTGTTGTTTATTTGACGTTCTTGTTGTTGTTGTTGTTTATTTGACGTTGTTGTTGTTTATTTGACGTTGTTGTTGTTGTTTATTTGACGTTGTTGTTGTTGTTGTTTATTTGACGTTGTTGTTGTTGTTGTTTATTTGACATTGCTGTTGTTGTTGTTGTTGTTGACGTTGTTGTTGTAGTTGTTAATTTGACGTTGTTGTTGTTGTTTATTTGATGTTGTTTTAGTTGTTGTTGTTTATTTGACGTTGTTGTTGTTTTTTATTTGACGTTGTTGTTGTTGACATTGTTGTTATTGTTTTTTATTTGACGTTGTTGTTATTGTTTTTTATTTGACGTTGTTGTTGTTGACATTGTTGTTGTTGTTGTTTATTTGACGTTGTTGTTGTTGTTTATTTGACGTAGTTGTTGTTATTGACGTTGTTGTTGTTGTTGTTTATTTGACATTTTTGTTGTTGTTGATGTTGTTGTTTTTTATTTGACGTTGTTGTTGTTGTTGTTGTTTATTTGACGTTGTTGTTGTTGTTATTGTTGTTGTTGTTGTTAATTTGACGTTGTTGTTGTTGTTGTTTATTTGACGTTGTTGTTGTTGTTATTGTTGTTGTTGTTGTTAATTTGACGTTGTTGTTGTTGTTGTTTATTTGACGTTGTTGTTGTTGTTGTTTATTTGACATTGTTGTTGTTATTGTTTATTTGATGTTGTTGTTGTTGTTATTTATTTGACGTTGTTTTTGTTGTTATTATTTATTTAACGTTGTTGTTGTTGTTTATTTGACGTTGTTATTGTTGTTTATTGGACGTTGTTATTGTTGTTTATTTGACGTTGTTTTTGTTATTTTACGTTGTTGTTGTTGTTGTATTTGTTGTTGTTGTATTTGTTGGTGTTGTTGTTGTTTCTTATTTGACGTTGTTGTTATTGTTGCTATTTATTTGACGTTGTTATTGTTGTTGTTTATGTGACGTTGTTGTTGTTGTTTTTGTTGTTTATTTGACGTTGTTGTTGTTATTTATTTGACGTTGTTGTTGTTGTTGTTAACGTTGTTGTTGTTGGTGTTTATTTGACGTTGTTGTTGTTGTTGTTGTTGTTTATTTGACGTTGTTGTTGTTGTTGACGTTGTTATTGTTGTTGTTTATTTGATGTTGTTATTGTTGTTGTTGACATAGTTGTTGTTGTTTATTTGACGTTGTTGTTGTTGTTGTTGTTGCCGTTGTTGTTTATTTGACATTGTTGTTGTTGTTGTTGTTTATTTGACGTTGTTGTTGTTGTTGTTATTGTTGTTGTTGTTGTTGTTAATTTGACGTTGTTGTTGTTGTTTATTTGACGTTGTTGTTGTTGTTGTTTATTTAACGTTGTTGTTGTTATTTATTTGACGTTGTTGTTGTTGTTGTTTATTTGACGTTGTTGTTTATTTGACATTGTTGTTTATTTGACGTCGTTGTTGTTATCTGAAGTTGTTGTTGTTGTTGTTTATTTGACGTTATTGTTGTTGTTGTTTATTTGACGTTGTTGTTGTTGTTGTTGTTATATTTGACGTTGACGTTATTGTTGTTGTTGTTTATTTGAAGTTGTTGTTGTTGTTGATGTTGTTGTTGTTGTTTATTTGACGTTGTTGTTGTTGTTGTTGTTGTTGTTGTTGTTCTTTATTTGACGTTGTTGTTGTTGTTGTTTTTGTTGTTTATTTGACGTTGTTGTTGTTATTTATTTGACGTTGTTGTTGTTGTTGTTTATTTGACGTTGTTGTTGTTTATTTGACGTTGTTGTTTATTTGACGTTGTTGTTTATTTGACGTTGTTGTTTATTTGACGTTGTTGTTGTTATTTGAAGTTGTTGTTGTTGTTGTATTTGTTGTTGTTGTTGTTATTGTTTATTTGACGTTGTTAATGTTTTTGACATTGTTGTTGTTGTTGTTTCTGTTGTTTATTTGACATTGTTGTTGTTGTTGTTTATTTGACGTTGTTGTTGTTGTTTATTTGACGTTGTTGTTGTTGTTGTTGTTTATTTGACATTGTTGTTGTTGTTGTTGTTGTTGTTGACGTTGTTGTTGTAGTTGTTTATTTAACGTTGTTGTTGTTGTTGTTTATTTGATGTTGTTTTAGTTGTTGTTGTTTATTTGACGTTGTTGTTGTTGACATTGTTGTTGTTGTTGTTTATTTGACGTTCTTGTTATTATTTTTTATTTGACGTTGTTGTTGTTGACATTGTTGTTGTTGTTGTTGTTTATTTGACGTAGTTGTTGTTATTGACGTTGTTGTTGTTGTTGTTGTTTATTTGACGTTTATGTTGTTGTTGATGTTGTTGATGTTGTTGTTGTTGTTGTTTTTTATTTGACGTTGTTGTTGTTGTTGTTGTTTATTTGATGTTGTTGTTGTTGTTATTGTTGTTGTTGTTGTTGTTGTTAATTTGACGTTGTTGTTGTTGTTTATTTGACGTTGTTGTTGTTGTTTTTAATTTGATGTTGTTGTTGTTGTTTATTTGACGTTGTTGTTGTTGTTGTTTATTTGACGTTGTTGTTGTTGTTTTTTATTTGACGTTGTTGTTGTTATTTGAAATTGTTGTTGTTGTTGTATTTGTTGTTGTTGTTGTTGTTTATTTGACGTTGTTGTTGTTGTTTATTTGACGTTATTGTTGTTGTTTATTTGACGTTGTTATTGTTGTTGTTGTTGTTTATTTGACGTTGTTGTTGTTGTTGTTTATTTGACGTTGTTGTTGTTGTTGTTTATTAGACGTTGTTAATGTCTATGACATTGTTGTTGTTGTTTTTGTTGTTTATTTGACGTTGTTGTTATTGTTGTTGTTGTTATTTTTGTTGTTGTTATTGTTGGTGTTGTTGTTGTTTATTTGACGTTGTTGTTGTTGTTGTTTATTTGACATTGTTGTTGTTGTTGTTTATTTGACGTTGTTGTTGTTGTTTATTTGATGTTGTTGTTGTTGTTGTTTTTTTGAAATTGCTGTTGTTGTTATTGTTGACGTTGTTGTAGTTGTTTATTTGACTTTGTTGTCGTTGTTGTTTATTTGATGTTGTTTTAGTTGTTGTTGTTTATTTGTTGTTGTTGTTGTTTTTTATTTGACGTTGTTGTTGTTGACATTATTGTTTTTGTTGTTGTTTATTTGACGTTGTTGTTGTTGTTTTTTATTTGACGTTGTTGTTGTTGACATTGTTGTTGTTGTTGTTTATTTGACGTTGTTGTTGTTGTTGTTGTTTATTTGACGTTGTTGTTGTTATTGACGTTGTTGTTGTTTATTTGACATTTTTGTTGTTGTTGATGTTGTTGTTGTTGTTGTTTTTTATTTGACGTTGTTGTTGTTGTTGTTTATTTGACGTTGTTGTTGTTCTTATTGTTGTTGTTGTTGTTAATTTGACATTGTTGTTGTTGTTGTTTATTTGACGTTGTTGTTGTTGTTGTTTATTTGACGTTGTTGTTGTTGTTTATTTGATGTTGTTGTTGTTGTTATTTATTTGACGTTGTTAATGTTGTTGACATTGTTGTTGTTGTTTTTGTTGTATATTTGACGTTGTTGTTGTTGTTGTTATTTTTGTTGTTGTTATTGTTGGTGCTGTTGTTGTTTATTTGACGTTCTTGTTGTTGTTGTTGTTTATTTGACGTTGTTGTTGTTTATTTGACGTTGTTGTTGTTGTTTATTTGACGTTGTTGTTGTTGTTGTTTATTTGACTTTGTTGTTGTTGTTGTTTATTTGACATTGTTGTTGTTGTTGTTGTTGACGTTATTGTTGTAGTTGTTTATTTGACGTTGTTGTTGTTTATTTGACGTTGTTGTTGTTATTGACGTTGTTGTTGTTGTTGTTTATTTGACATTTTTGTTGTTGTTGATGTTGTTGTTGTTGTTGTTTTTTATTTGACGTTGTTGTTGTTGTTGTTTATTTGACGTTGTTGTTGTTCTTATTGTTGTTGTTGTTGTTAATTTGACATTGTTGTTGTTGTTGTTTATTTGACGTTGTTGTTGTTGTTGTTGTTTATTTGACGTTGTTGTTGTTGTTTATTTGATGTTGTTGTTGTTGTTATTTATTTGACGTTGTTAATGTTGTTGACATTGTTGTTGTTGTTTTTGTTGTTTATTTGACGTTGTTGTTGTTGTTGTTATTTTTGTTGTTGTTATTGTTGGTGCTGTTGTTGTTTATTTGACGTTCTTGTTGTTTTTGTTGTTTATTTGACGTTGTTGTTGTTTATTTGACGTTGTTGTTGTTGTTTATTTGACGTTGTTGTTGTTGTTGTTTATTTGACGTTGTTGTTGTTGTTGTTTATTTGACATTGCTGTTGTTGTTGTTGTTGACGTTATTGTTGTAGTTGTTTATTTGACGTTGTTGTTGTTGTTGTTTATTTGATGTTGTTTTAGTTGTTGTTGTTTATTTGACGTTGTTGTTGTTTTTTATTTGACGTTGTTGTTGTTGACATTGTTGTTATTGTTTTTTATTTGACGTTGTTGTTATTGTTTTTTATTTGACGTTGTTGTTGTTGACATTGTTGTTGTTGTTGTTTATTTGACGTTGTTGTTGTTGTTTATTTGACGTAGTTGTTGTTATTGACGTTGTTGTTGTTGTTGTTTATTTGACATTTTTGTTGTTGTTGATGTTGTTGTTTTTTATTTGACGTTGTTGTTGTTGTTGTTTATTTGACGTTGTTGTTGTTGTTGTTATTGTTGTTGTTGTTGTTAATTTGACATTGTTGTTGTTGTTGTTTATTTGACGTTGTTGTTGTTGTTGTTTATTTGACGTTGTTGTTGTTGTTGTTTATTTGATGTTGTTGTTGTTGTTATTTATTTGACGTTGTTGTTGTTGTTATTATTTATTTGACGTTGTTGTTGTTGTTTATTTGACGTTGTTATTGTTGTTTATTGGACGTTGTTATTGTTGTTTATTTGACGTTGTTTTTGTTATTTTACGTTGTTGTTGTTGTTGTATTTGTTGTTGTTGTTGTTGTTGCTTATTTGACGTTGTTGTTATTGTTGCTATTTATTTGACGTTGTTATTGTTGTTGTTTATTTGACGTTGTTGTTGTTGTTTTTGTTGTTTATTTGACGTTGTTGTTGTTATTTATTTGACGTTGTTGTTGTTGTTGTTGTTTATTTGACGTTGTTGTTAACGTTGTTGTTGTTGGTGTTTATTTGACGTTGTTGTTGTTGTTGTTTATTTGACGTTGTTGTTGTTGTTGTTGACGTTGTTATTGTTGTTGTTTATTTGATGTTGTTATTGTTGTTGTTGACATAGTTGTTGTTGTTTATTGGACGTTGTTGTTGTTGTTGTCGTTGTTGTTTATTTGACATTGTTGTTGTTGTTGTTTATTTGACGTTGTTGTTGTTGTTGTTATTGTTGTTGTTGTTGTTAATTTGACGTTGTTGTTGTTGTTTATTTGACGTTGTTGTTGTTGTTGTTTATTTAACGTTGTTGTTGTTGTTATTTATTTGACGTTGTTGTTGTTGTTGTTGTTTATTTGACGTTGTTGTTTATTTGACATTGTTGTTTATTTGACGTTGTTGTTTATTTGACGTTGTTGTTGTTATTTGAAGTTGTTGTTGTTGTTGTATTTGTTGTTGTTGTTGTTGTTGGTTATTTGACGTTGTTGTTGTTGTTTATTTGACGTTATTGTTGTTGTTTATTTGACATTGTTATTGTTGTTGTTGTTGTTTATTTGACGTTGTTGTTGACGTTGTTGTTGTTGTTGTTTATTAGACGTTGTTAATGTTGTTGACATTGTTGTTGTTGTTTTTGTTGTTTATTTGACGTTGTTGTTGTTGTTGTTGTTATTTTTGTTGTTGTTATTGTTGGTGTTGTTGTTGTTTATTTGACGTTGTTGTTATTGTTGTTATTGTTTTTGTTGTTGTTAATTTGACGTTGTTGTTGTTGTTGTTTATTTGACGTTGTTGTTGTTGTTGTTTATTTGACGTTGTTGTTGTTGTTGTTTATTTGATGTTGTTGTTGTTGTTATTTATTTGACGTTGTTGTTGTTGTTATTATTTATTTGACGTTGTTGTTGTTGTTTATTTGACGTTGTTATTGTTGTTTATTGGACGTTGTTATTGTCGTTTATTTGACGTTGTTTTTGTTATTTTACGTTGTTGTTGTTGTATTTGTTGTTGTTGTATTTGTTGTTGTTGTTGTTGTTGCTTATTTGACGTTGTTGTTATTGTTGCTATTTATTTGACGTTGTTATTGTTGTTGTTGATTTGACGTTGTTGTTATTGTTGTTGTTTATTTGACGTTATTGTTGTTGTTGTTTATTTGACGTTGTTGTTGTTGTTGTTATATTTGTTATTTTTGTTATTGTTGTTGCTTATTTGACGTTGACGTTATTGTTGTTGTTGTTTATTTGAAGTTGTTGTTGTTGTTGACGTTGTTGTTGTTGTTGTTTATTTGACGTTGTTGTTGTTGTTGTTGTTGTTGTTCTTTATTTGACGTTGTTGTTGTTGTTGTTGTTGTTGTTTTTGTTGTTTATTTGACGTTGTTGTTGTTATTTATTTGACGTTGTTGTTGTTGTTGTTGTTTATTTGACGTTGTTGTTAACGTTGTTATTGTTGTTGGTGTTTATTTGACGTTGTTGTTGTTGTTGTTGTTTATTTGACGTTGTTGTTGTTGTTGACGTTGTTATTGTTGTTGTTTATTTGATGTTGTTATTGTTGTTGTTGACATAGTTGTCGTTGTTTATTTGACGTTGTTGTTGTTGTTGCCGTTGTTGTTTATTTGACATTGTTGTTGTTGTTGTTGATTTGACGTTGTTGTTGTTAATATTGTTGTTGTTGTTGTTGTTAATTTAACATTGTTGTTGTTGTTTATTTGACGTTGTTATTGTTGTTGTTTATTTAACGTTGTTGTTGTTGTTTATTTGACGTTATTGTTGTTGTTTATTTGACGTTGTTATTGTTGTTGTTGTTGTTTATTTGACGTTGTTGTTGTTGTTGTTTATTTGACGTTGTTGTTGTTGTTGTTTATTAGAAGTTGTTAATGTCTATGACATTGTTGTTGTTGTTTTTGTTGTTTATTTGACATTGTTGTTATTGTTGTTGTTGTTATTTTTGTTGTTGTTATTGTTGGTGTTGTTGTTGTTTATTTGACGTTCTTGTTGTTGTTTATTTGACATTGTTGTTGTTGTTGTTTATTTGACGTTGTTGTTGTTGTTTATTTGACGTTGTTGTTGTTGTTGTTTTTTAGAATTTGCTGTTGTTGTCGTTGTTGACGTTGTTGTAGTTGTTTATTTGACGTTGTTGTCGTTGTTGTTTATTTGATGTTGTTTTAGTTGTTGTTGTTTATTTGTTGTTGTTGTTGTTTTTTATTTGACGTTGTTGTTGTTGACATTGTTGTTGTTGTTGTTGTTTATTTGACGTTGTTATTGTTGTTTATTGGACGTTGTTATTGTTGTTTATTTGACGTTGTTTTTGTTATTTTACGTTGTTGTTGTTGTATTTGTTGTTGTTGTATTTGTTGGTGTTGTTGTTGTTGCTTATTTGACGTTGTTGTTATTGTTGTTATTTATTTGACGTTGTTATTGTTGTTGTTTATGTGACGTTGTTGTTGTTGTTTTTGTTGTTTATTTGACGTTGTTGTTGTTATTTATTTGACGTTGTTGTTGTTGTTGTTGTTGTTTATTTGATGTTGTTGTTAACGTTGTTGTTGTTGGTGTTTATTTGACGTTGTTGTTGTTGTTGTTGTTTATTTGACGTTGTTGTTGTTGTTGACATTGTTATTGTTGTTGTTTATTTGATGTTGTTATTGTTGTTGTTGACATAGTTGTTGTTGTTTATTTGACGTTGTTGTTGTTGTTGTTGTTGCCGTTGTTGTTTATTTGACATTGTTGTTGTTGTTGTTTATTTGACGTTGTTGTTGTTGTTGTTATTGTTGTTGTTGTTGTTGTTAATTTGACGTTGTTGTTGTTGTTTATTTGACGTTGTTGTTATTGTTGTTTATTTAATGTTGTTGTTGTTATTTATTTGACGTTGTTGTTGTTGTTTATTTGACGTTGTTGTTTATTTGACATTGTTGTTTATTTGACGTCGTTGTTGTTATCTGAAGTTGTTGTTGTTGTTGTTGTTTATTTGACGTTATTGTTGTTGTTGTTTATTTGACATTGTTGTTGTTGTTGTTGTTATATTTGTTATTGTTGTTATTGTTGTTGCTTATTTGGCGTTGACGTTATTGTTGTTGTTGTTTATTTGAAGTTGTTGTTGTTGTTGACGTTGTTGTTGTTGTTTATTTGACGTTGTTGTTGTTGTTGTTGTTCTTTATTTGACGTTGTTGTTGTTGTTGTTTTTGTTGTTTATTTGACGTTGTTGTTGTTATTTATTTGACGTTGTTGTTGTTGTTGTTTATTTGACGTTGTTGTTGTTTATTTGACGTTGTTGTTTATTTGACGTTGTTGTTTATTTGACGTTGTTGTTTATTTGACGTTGTTGTTGTTATTTGAAGTTGTTGTTGTTGTTGTATTTGTTGTTGTTGTTGTTGTTGTTGTTTATTTGACGTTGTTAATGTTTTTGACATTGTTGTTGTTGTTGTTTCTGTTGTTTATTTGACGTTGTTGTTGTTATTTGAAGTTGTTGTTGTTGTTGTATTTGTTGTTGTTGTTGTTGTTGTTGTTTATTTGACGTTGTTAATGTTTTTGACATTGTTGTTGTTGTTGTTTCTGTTGTTTATTTGACGTTGTTGTTGTTGTTGTTGTTTATTTGACGTTGTTGTTGTTGTTTATTTGACGTTGTTGTTGTTGTTGTTTATTTGACATTGTTGTTGTTGTTGTTGTTGTTGACGTTGTTGTTGTAGTTGTTTATTTGACGTTGTTGTTGTTGTTGTTTATTTGATGTTGTTTTAGTTGTTGTTGTTTATTTGACGTTGTTGTTGTTTTTTATTTGACGTTGTTGTTGTTGACATTGTTGTTGTTGTTATTTATTTGATGTTCTTGTTGTTATTTTTTATTTGACGTTGTTGTTGTTGACATTGTTGTTGTTGTTGTTGTTTATTTGACGTAGTTGTTGTTATTGACGTTGTTGTTGTTGTTGTTTATTTGACGTTTATGTTGTTGTTGATGTTGTTGTTGTTGTTGTTTTTTATTTGACGTTGTTGTTGTTGTTGTTTATTTGATGTTGTTGTTGTTGTTATTGTTGTTGTTGTTGTTGTTAATTTGACGTTGTTGTTGTTTTTTATTTGACGTTGTTGTTGTTATTTGAAATTGTTGTTGTTGTTGTATTTGTTGTTGTTGTTGTTGTTTATTTGACGTTGTTGTTGTTGTTTATTTGACGTTATTGTTGTTGTTTATTTGACGTTGTTATTGTTGTTGTTGTTGTTTATTTGACGTTGTTGTTGTTGTTGTTGTTTATTTGACGTTGTTGTTGTTGTTGTTTATTAGACGTTGTTAATGTCTATGACATTGTTGTTGTTGTTTTTGTTGTTTATTTGACGTTGTTGTTATTGTTGTTGTTGTTATTTTTGTTGTTGTTATTGTTGGTGTTGTTGTTGTTTATTTGACGTTGTTGTTGTTGTTGTTTATTTGACATTGTTGTTGTTGTTGTTTATTTGACGTTGTTGTTGTTGTTTATTTGACGTTGTTGTTGTTGTTGTTTTTTTGAAATTGCTGTTGTTGTTGTTGTTGACGTTGTTGTAGTTGCTTATTTGACGTTGTTGTCGTTGTTGTTTATTTGATGTTGTTTTAGTTGTTGTTGTTTATTTGTTGTTGTTGTTGTTTTTTTTTTGACGTTGTTGTTGTTGACATTATTGTTGTTGTTGTTGTTGTTTATTTGACGTTGTTGTTGTTGTTTTTTATTTGACGTTGTTGTTGTTGACATTGTTGTTGTTGTTGTTTATTTGACGTCGTTGTTGTTGTTTATTTGACGTTGTTGTTGTTATTGACGTTGTTGTTGTTGTTTATT
>OX451735.1:1330765200-1330777700 GCA_948472305.1 Vicia faba | reverse complement strand
TAATTTGACATTGTTGTTGTTGTTGTTTATTTGACGTTGTTGTTGTTGTTGTTGTTTATTTGACGTTGTTGTTGTTGTTGTTTATTTGATGTTGTTGTTGTTATTTATTTGACGTTGTTGTTGTTGTTATTATTTATTTGACGTTGTTGTTGTTGTTTATTTGACGTTGTTATTGTTGTTTATTGGACGTTGTTATTGTTGTTTATTTGACGTTGTTTTTGTTATTTTACGTTGTTGTTGTTGTTGTTGTTGTATTTGTTGTTGTTGTTGTTGTTGCTTATTTGACGTTATTGTTATTGTTGCTATTTATTTGACGTTGTTATTGTTGTTGTTTATTTGACGTTGTTGTTGTTGTTTTTGTTGTTTATTTGACGTTGTTGTTGTTATTTATTTGACGTTGTTGTTGTTGTTGTTGTTTATTTGACGTTGTTGTTAACGTTGTTGTTGTTGGTGTTTATTTGACGTTGTTGTTGTTGTTGTTTATTTGACGTTGTTGTTGTTGTTGTTGACGTTGTTATTGTTGTTGTTTATTTGATGTTGTTATTGTTGTTGTTGACATAGTTGTTGTTGTTTATTGGACGTTGTTGTTGTTGTTGTTGTCGTTGTTGTTTATTTGACATTGTTGTTGTTGTTGTTTATTTGACGTTGTTGTTGTTGTTGTTATTGTTGTTGTTGTTGTTAATTTGACGTTGTTGTTGTTGTTTATTTGACGTTGTTGTTGTTGTTGTTTATTTAACGTTGTTGTTGTTGTTATTTATTTGACGTTGTTGTTGTTGTTGTTGTTTATTTGACGTTGTTGTTTATTTGACATTGTTGTTTATTTGACGTTGTTGTTTATTTGACGTTGTTGTTGTTATTTGAAGTTGTTGTTGTTGTTGTATTTGTTGTTGTTGTTGTTGTTGGTTATTTGACGTTGTTGTTGTTGTTTATTTGACGTTATTGTTGTTGTTTATTTGACATTGTTATTGTTGTTGTTGTTGTTTATTTGACGTTGTTGTTGACGTTGTTGTTGTTGTTGTTTATTAGACGTTGTTAATGTTGTTGACATTGTTGTTGTTGTTTTTGTTGTTTATTTGACGTTGTTGTTGTTGTTGTTGTTATTTTTGTTGTTGTTATTGTTGGTGTTGTTGTTGTTTATTTGACGTTGTTGTTATTGTTGTTATTGTTTTTGTTGTTGTTAATTTGACGTTGTTGTTGTTGTTCTTTATTTGACGTTGTTGTTGTTGTTGTTTATTTGACGTTGTTGTTCATTTGATGTTGTTGTTGTTGTTATTTATTTGACGTTGTTGTTGTTGTTATTATTTATTTGACGTTGTTGTTGTTGTTTATTTGACGTTGTTATTGTTGTTTATTGGACGTTGTTATTGTCGTTTATTTGACGTTGTTTTTGTTATTTTACGTTGTTGTTGTTGTATTTGTTGTTGTTGTTGTTGTTGCTTATTTGACGTTGTTGTTATTGTTGCTATTTATTTGACGTTGTTATTGTTGTTGTTTATTTGATGTTGTTGTTATTGTTGTTGTTTATTTGACGTTATTGTTGTTGTTGTTTATTTGACGTTGTTGTTGTTGTTGTTATATTTGTTATTTTTGTTATTGTTGTTGCTTATTTGACGTTGACGTTATTGTTGTTGTTGTTTATTTGAAGTTGTTGTTGTTGTTGACGTTGTTGTTGTTGTTGTTTATTTGACGTTGTTGTTGTTGTTGTTGTTGTTCTTTATTTGACGTTGTAGTTGTTGTTGTTGTTGTTTTTGTTGTTTATTTGACGTTGTTGTTGTTATTTATTTGACGTTGTTGTTGTTGTTGTTGTTGTTTATTTGACGTTGTTGTTAACGTTGTTGTTGTTGTTGGTGTTTATTTGACGTTGTTGTTGTTGTTGTTGTTGTTTATTTGACGTTGTTGTTGTTGTTGACGTTGTTATTGTTGTTGTTTATTTGATGTTGTTATTGTTGTTGTTGACATAGTTGTTGTTGTTTATTTGACGTTGTTGTTGTTGTTGCCGTTGTTGTTTATTTGACATTGTTGTTGTTGTTGTTGATTTGACGTTGTTGTTGTTGTTAATATTGTTGTTGTTGTTGTTAATTTAACGTTGTTGTTGTTGTTTATTTGACGTTGTTATTGTTGTTGTTTATTTAACGTTGTTGTTGTTGTTTATTTGACGTTATTGTTGTTGTTTATTTGACGTTGTTATTGTTGTTGTTGTTGTTTATTTGACGTTGTTGTTGTTGTTGTTTATTTGACGTTGTTGTTGTTGTTGTTTATTAGAAGTTGTTAATGTCTATGACATTGTTGTTTTTGTTTTTGTTGTTTATTTGACATTGTTGTTATTGTTGTTGTTGTTATTTTTGTTGTTGTTATTGTTGGTGTTGTTGTTGTTTATTTGACGTTCTTGTTGTTGTTTATTTGACATTGTTGTTGTTGTTGTTTATTTGACGTTGTTGTTGTTGTTTATTTGACGTTGTTGTTGTTGTTGTTTTTTAGAATTTGCTGTTGTTGTCGTTGTTGACGTTGTTGTAGTTGTTTATTTGACGTTGTTGTCGTTGTTGTTTATTTGATGTTGTTTTAGTTGTTGTTGTTTATTTGTTGTTGTTGTTGTTTTTTATTTGACGTTGTTATTGTTGACATTGTTGTTGTTGTTGTTGTTGTTTATTTGACGTTGTTGTTGTTGTTTTTTATTTGACGTTGTTGTTGTTGACATTGTTGTTGTTGTTGTTGTTTATTTGACGTTGTTGTTGTTGTTGTTGTTTAGTTGACGTTGTTGTTGTTATTGACGTTGTTGTTGTTGTTGTTGTTTATTTGACATTTTTGTTGTTGTTGATGTTGTTGTTGTTGTTGTTTTTTATTTGACGTTGTTGTTATTGTTGTTTATTTGACGTTGTTGTTGTTCTTATTGTTGTTGTTGTTGTTAATTTGACATTGTTGTTGTTGTTGTTTATTTGACGTTGTTGTTGTTGTTGTTTATTTGACGTTGTTTTTGTTATTTTACGTTGTTGTTGTTGTTGTTGTATTTGTTGTTGTTGTTGTTGTTGCTTATTTGACGTTGTTGTTATTGTTGCTATTTATTTGACGTTGTTATTGTTGTTGTTTATTTGACGTTGTTGTTGTTGTTTTTGTTGTTTATTTGACGTTGTTTTTTTTATTTATTTGACGTTGTTGTTGTTGTTGTTTATTTGACGTTGTTGTTAACGTTGTTGTTGTTGGTGTTTATTTGACGTTGTTGTTGTTGTTGTTTATTTGACGTTGTTGTTGTTGTTGTTGACGTTGTTATTGTTGTTGTTTATTTGATGTTGTTATTGTTGTTGTTGACATAGTTGTTGTTGTTTATTTGACGTTGTTGTTGTTGTTGTTGTCGTTGTTGTTTATTTGACATTGTTGTTGTTGTTGTTTATTTGACGTTGTTGTTGTTGTTGTTATTGTTGTTGTTGTTGTTGTTAATTTGACGTTGTTGTTGTTGTTTATTTGACGTTGTTGTTGTTGTTGTTTATTTAACGTTGTTGTTGTTGTTATTTATTTGACGTTGTTGTTGTTGTTGTTGTTGTTTATTTGACGTTGTTGTTTATTTGACATTGTTGTTTATTTGACGTTGTTGTTTATTTGACGTTGTTGTTGTTATTTGAAGTTGTTGTTGTTGTTGTATTTGTTGTTGTTGTTGTTGTTGTTTATTTGACGTTGTTGTTGTTGTTTATTTGACGTTATTGTTGTTGTTTATTTGACATTGTTATTGTTGTTGTTGTTGTTTATTTGACGTTGTTGTTGACGTTGTTGTTGTTGTTGTTGTTTATTAGACGTTGTTAATGTTGTTGACATTGTTGTTGTTGTTTTTGTTGTTTATTTGACGTTGTTGTTGTTGTTGTTGTTATTTTTGTTGTTGTTATTGTTGGTGTTGTTGTTGTTTATTTGACGTTGTTGTTATTGTTGTTATTGTTTTTGTTGTTGTTAATTTGACGTTGTTGTTGTTGTTGTTTATTTGACGTTGTTGTTGTTGTTGTTTATTTGACGTTGTTGTTGTTGTTGTTTATTTGATGTTGTTGTTGTTGTTATTTATTTGACGTTGTTGTTGTTGTTATTATTTATTTGACATTGTTGTTGTTGTTTATTTGACGTTGTTATTGTTGTTTATTGGACGTTGTTTTTGTTATTTTACGTTGTTGTTGTTGTATTTGTTGTTGTTGTATTTGTTGTTGTTGTTGTTGTTGTTGCTTATTTGACGTTGTTGTTATTGTTGCTATTTATTTGACGTTGTTATTGTTGTTGTTATTGTTGTTGTTTATTTGACGTTATTGTTGTTGTTGTTTATTTGACATTGTTGTTGTTGTTGTTATATTTGTTATTTTTGTTATTGTTGTTGCTTATTTGACGTTGACGTTATTGTTGTTGTTGTTTATTTGAAGTTGTTGTTGTTGTTGACGTTGTTGTTGTTGTTGTTTATTTGACGTTGTTGTTGTTGTTGTTGTTGTTGTTCTTTATTTGACGTTGTTGTTGTTGTTGTTGTTTTTGTTGTTTATTTGACGTTGTTGTTGTTATTTATTTGACGTTGTTGTTGTTGTTGTTGTTGTTTATTTGACGTTGTTGTTAACGTTGTTGTTGTTGTTAGTGTTTATTTGACGTTGTTGTTGTTGTTGTTGTTGTTTATTTGACGTTGTTGTTGTTGTTGACGTTGTTATTGTTGTTGTTTATTTGATGTTGTTATTGTTGTTGTTGACATAGTTGTTGTTGTTTATTTGACGTTGTTGTTGTTGTTTATTTGACGTTGTTGTTGTTGTTTATTTGACATTGTTGTTGTTGTTGTTGACGTTGTTGTTGTAGTTGTTTATTTGACGTTGTTGTTGTTGTTTATTTGATGTTGTTTTAGTTGTTGTTGTTTATTTGACGTTGTTGTTGTTTTTTATTTGACGTTGTTGTTGTTGACATTGTTGTTGTTGTTGTTATTTATTTGACGTTCTTGTTGTTGTTTTTTATTTGACGTTGTTGTTGTTGACATTGTTGTTGTTGTTGTTGTTTATTTGACGTAGTTGTTGTTATTGATGTTGTTGTTGTTGTTGTTGTTGTTGTTGTTTATTTGACGTTTTTGTTGTTGTTGATGTTGTTGTTGTTGTTGTTTTTTATTTGACGTTGTTGTTGTTGTTTATTTGACGTTGTTGTTGTTGTTGTTGTTGTTGTTGTTGTTGTTGTTAATTTGACGTTGTTGTTGTTGTTTATTTGACGTTGTTGTTGTTGTTGTTTATTTAACGTTGTTGTTGTTGTTATTTATTTGACGTTGTTGTTGTTGTTGTTTATTTGACGTTGTTGTTTATTTGACATTGTTGTTTATTTGACGTTGTTGTTTATTTGACGTTGTTGTTGTTATTTGAAGTTGTTGTTGTTGTTGTATTTGTTGTTGTTCTTGTTGTTGTTTATTTGACGTTGTTGTTGTTGTTGTTTATTTGACGTTATTGTTGTTGTTTATTTGACATTGTTATTGTTGTTGTTGTTGTTTATTTGACGTTGTTGTTGACGTTGTTGTTGTTGTTGTTTATTTGACGTTGTTGTTGTCGTTGTTTATTAGACGTTGTTAATGTTGTTGACATTGTTGTTGTGGTTTTTGTTGTTTATTTGACGTTGTTGTTGTTGTTGTTATTTTTGTTGTTGTTATTGTTGGTGTTGTTGTTGTTTATTTGACGTTATTGTTGTTGTTGTTGTTGTTGTTTTTTTTGTTGTTATTGTTGGTGTTGTTGTTGTTTATTTGACGTTGTTGTTGTTGTTTATTTGACATTGTTGTTGTTGTTGTTTATTTGACGTTGTTGTTGTTGTTTATTTGACGTTGTTGTTGTTGTTGTTTTTTTGAAATTGCTGTTGTTGTTGTTGTTGACGTTGTTGTAGTTGTTTATTTGACGTTGTTGTCGTTGTTGTTTATTTGATGTTGTTTTAGTTGTTGTTGTTTATTTGTTGTTGTTGTTGTTTTTTATTCGACGTTGTTGTTGTTGACATTGTTGTTGTTGTTGTTGTTTAGTTGACGTTGTTGTTGTTATTGACGTTGTTGTTGTTGTTGTTGTTTATTTGACATTTTTGTTGTTGTTGATATTGTTGTTGTTGTTGTTGTTTTTTATTCGACGTTGTTGTTGTTGTTGTTTATTTGACGTTGTTGTTGTTCTTATTGTTGTTGTTGTTGTTAATTTGACATTGTTGTTGTTGTTGTTTATTTGACGTTGTTGTTGTTGTTGTTTATTTGACGTTTTTGTTGTTGTTTATTTGATGTTGTTATTGTTGTTATTTATTTGACGTTGTTAATGTTGTTGACATTGTTGTTGTTGTTTTTGTTGTTTATTTGACGTTGTTGTTGTTGTTGTTATTTTTGTTGTTGTTATTGTTGGTGTTGTTGTTGTTTATTTGACGTTCTTGTTGTTGTTGTTGTTTATTTGACGTTGTTGTTGTTTATTTGACGTTGTTGTTGACGTTGTTGTTGTTGTTGTTTATTTGACGTTGTTGTTGTTGTTGTTGTTTATTAGACGTTGTTAATGTTGTTGACATTGTTGTTGTTGTTTTTGTTGTTTATTTGACGTTGTTGTTGTTGTTGTTGTTATTTTTGTTGTTGTTATTGTTGGTGTTGTTGTTGTTTATTTGACGTTATTGTTGTTGTTGTTGTTGTTATTTTTGTTGTTGTTATTGTTGGTGTTGTTGTTGTTTATTTGACGTTGTTGTTGTTGTTGTTTATTTGACGTTGTTGTTGTTGTTTATTTGACGTTGTTGTTGTTGTTTATTTGACATTGTTGTTGTTGTTGTTGACGTTGTTGTTGTTGTTGTTTATTTGACGTTGTTGTTGTTGTTTATTTGATGTTGTTTTAGTTGTTGTTGTTTATTTGACGTTGTTGTTGTTTTTTATTTGACGTTGTTGTTGTTGACATTGTTGTTGTTGTTGTTATTTATTTGACGTTCTTGTTGTTGTTTTTTATTTGACGTTGTTGTTGTTGACATTGTTGTTGTTGTTGTTGTTTATTTGACGTAGTTGTTGTTATTGATGTTGTTGTTGTTGTTGTTGTTGTTGTTTATTTGACGTTTTTGTTGTTGTTGATGTTGTTGTTGTTGTTGTTGTTTTTTATTTGACGTTGTTGTTGTTGTTGTTTATTTGACGTTGTTGTTGTTGTTTTTTATTTGACGTTGTTGTTGTTGACATTGTTGTTGTTGTTGTTGTTTATTTGACGTAGTTGTTGTTATTGATGTTGTTGTTGTTGTTGTTGTTGTTGTTGTTGTTTATTTGACGTTTTTGTTGTTGTTGATGTTGTTGTTGTTGTTGTTTTTTATTTGACGTTGTTGTTGTTGTTGTTTATTTGACGTTGTTGTTGTTGTTATTGTTGTTTATTTGACGTAGTTGTTGTTATTGACGTTGTTGTTGTTGTTGTTTATTTGACATTTTTGTTGTTGTTGATGTTGTTGTTGTTGTTGTTTTTTATTTGACGTTGTTGTTGTTGTTTATTTGACGTTGTTGTTGTTGTTATTGTTGTTGTTGTTGTTGTTAATTTGACGTTGTTGTTGTTGTTGTTTATTTGACGTTGTTGTTGTTGTTGTTTATTTGACGTTGTTGTTGTTGTTGTTTATTTGATGTTGTTGTTGTTTATTTGACGTTGTTGTTGTTGTTGTTTATTTGATGTTGTTGTTGTTGTTATTTATTTGACGTTGTTGTTGTTGTTATTGTTTATTTGACGTTGTTGTTGTTGTTGTTTATTTGACGTTGTTATTGTTGTTTATTTGACGTTGTTATTGTTGTTTGTTTGACGTTGTTGTTGTTGTTATTGTTTGTGTTGTTGTTGTTGTTTATTTGACGTTGTTGTTGTTGTTTATTTATCATTGTTGTTGTGGTTGTTATTTATTTGACGTTGTTGTTGTTGTTGTTGTTTATTTGACGTTGTTATTGTTGTTTATTGGACGTTGTTATTGTTGTTTATTTGACGTTGTTTTTGTTATTTTACGTTGTTGTTGTTGTTGTTGTATTTGTTGTTGTTGTATTTGTTGTTGTTGTTGTTGCTTATTTGACGTTGTTGTTATTGTTGCTATTTATTTGACGTTGTTATTGTTGTTGTTTATTTGACGTTGTTGTTGTTGTTTTTGTTGTTTATTTGACGTTGTTGTTGTTATTTATTTGACGTTGTTGTTGTTGTTATTTATTTGACGTTGCTGTTAACGTTGTTGTTGTTGGTGTTTATTTGACGTTGTTGTTGTTGTTGTTGTTGTTTATTTGACGTTGTTGTTGTTGTTGACGTTGTTATTGTTGTTGTTTATTTGATGTTGTTATTGTTGTTGTTGACATATTTGTTGTTGTTTATTTGACGTTGTTGTTGTTGTTGCCGTTGTTGTTTATTTGACATTGTTGTTGTTGTTGTTTATTTGACGTTGTTGTTGTTGTTGTTATTGTTGTTGTTGTTGTTGTTAATTTGACGTTGTTGTTGTTGTTTATTTGACGTTGTTGTTGTTGTTGTTTATTTAACGTTGTTGTTGTTGTTATTTATTTGACGTTGTTGTTGTTGTTGTTTATTTGACGTTGTTGTTTATTTGACATTGTTGTTTATTTGACGTTGTTGTTTATTTGACGTTGTTGTTGTTATTTGAAGTTGTTGTTGTTGTTGTATTTGTTGTTGTTCTTGTTGTTGTTTATTTGACGTTGTTGTTGTTGTTGTTTATTTGACGTTATTGTTGTTGTTTATTTGACATTGTTACTGTTGTTGTTGTTGTTTATTTGACGTTGTTGTTGACGTTGTTGTTGTTGTTGTTTATTTGACGTTGTTGTTGTTGTTATTTATTTGACGTTGTTGTTGTTGTTGTTTATTTGACGTTGTTGTTTATTTGACATTGTTGTTTATTTGACGTTGTTGTTTATTTGACGTTGTTGTTGTTATTTGAAGTTGTTGTTGTTGTTGTATTTGTTGTTGTTCTTGTTGTTGTTTATTTGACGTTGTTGTTGTTGTTGTTTATTTGACGTTATTGTTGTTGTTTATTTGACATTGTTATTGTTGTTGTTGTTGTTTATTTGACGTTGTTGTTGACGTTGTTGTTGTTGTTGTTTATTTGACGTTGTTGTTGTCGTTGTTTATTAGACGTTGTTAATGTTGTTGACATTGTTGTTGTGGTTTTTGTTGTTTATTTGACGTTGTTGTTGTTGTTGTTATTTTTGTTGTTGTTATTGTTGGTGTTGTTGTTGTTTATTTGACGTTATTGTTGTTGTTTATTTGACATTGTTGTTGTTGTTGTTTATTTGACGTTGTTGTTGTTGTTTATTTGACGTTGTTGTTGTTGTTGTTTTTTTGAAATTGCTGTTGTTGTTGTTGTTGACGTTGTTGTAGTTGTTTATTTGACGTTGTTGTCGTTGTTGTTTATTTGATGTTGTTTTAGTTGTTGTTGTTTATTTGTTGTTGTTGTTGTTTTTTATTCGACGTTGTTGTTGTTGACATTGTTGTTGTTGTTGTTGTTTAGTTGACGTTGTTGTTGTTATTGACGTTGTTGTTGTTGTTGTTGTTTATTTGACATTTTTGTTGTTGTTGATATTGTTGTTGTTGTTGTTGTTTTTTATTCGACGTTGTTGTTGTTGTTGTTTATTTGACGTTGTTGTTGTTCTTATTGTTGTTGTTGTTGTTAATTTGACATTGTTGTTGTTGTTGTTTATTTGACGTTGTTGTTGTTGTTGTTTATTTGACGTTTTTGTTGTTGTTTATTTGATGTTGTTGTTGTTGTTATTTATTTGACGTTGTTAATGTTGTTGACATTGTTGTTGTTGTTTTTGTTGTTTATTTGACGTTGTTGTTGTTGTTGTTATTTTTGTTGTTGTTATTGTTGGTGTTGTTGTTGTTTATTTGACGTTCTTGTTGTTGTTGTTGTTTATTTGACGTTGTTGTTGTTTATTTGACGTTGTTGTTGACGTTGTTGTTGTTGTTGTTTATTTGACGTTGTTGTTGTTGTTGTTGTTTATTAGACGTTGTTAATGTTGTTGACATTGTTGTTGTTGTTTTTGTTGTTTATTTGACGTTGTTGTTGTTGTTGTTGTTATTTTTGTTGTTGTTATTGTTGGTGTTGTTGTTGTTTATTTGACGTTATTGTTGTTGTTGTTGTTGTTATTTTTGTTGTTGTTATTGTTGGTGTTGTTGTTGTTTATTTGACGTTGTTGTTGTTGTTGTTTATTTGACGTTGTTGTTGTTGTTTATTTGACGTTGTTGTTGTTGTTTATTTGACATTGTTGTTGTTGTTGTTGACGTTGTTGTTGTTGTTGTTTATTTGACGTTGTTGTTGTTGTTTATTTGATGTTGTTTTAGTTGTTGTTGTTTATTTGACGTTGTTGTTGTTTTTTATTTGACGTTGTTGTTGTTGACATTGTTGTTGTTGTTGTTATTTATTTGACGTTCTTGTTGTTGTTTTTTATTTGACGTTGTTGTTGTTGACATTGTTGTTGTTGTTGTTGTTTATTTGACGTAGTTGTTGTTATTGATGTTGTTGTTGTTGTTGTTGTTGTTGTTTATTTGACGTTTTTGTTGTTGTTGATGTTGTTGTTGTTGTTGTTGTTTTTTATTTGACGTTGTTGTTGTTGTTGTTTATTTGACGTTGTTGTTGTTGTTTTTTATTTGACGTTGTTGTTGTTGACATTGTTGTTGTTGTTGTTGTTTATTTGACGTAGTTGTTGTTATTGATGTTGTTGTTGTTGTTGTTGTTGTTGTTGTTGTTTATTTGACGTTTTTGTTGTTGTTGATGTTGTTGTTGTTGTTGTTTTTTATTTGACGTTGTTGTTGTTGTTGTTTATTTGACGTTGTTGTTGTTGTTATTGTTGTTTATTTGACGTAGTTGTTGTTATTGACGTTGTTGTTGTTGTTGTTTATTTGACATTTTTGTTGTTGTTGATGTTGTTGTTGTTGTTGTTTTTTATTTGACGTTGTTGTTGTTGTTTATTTGACGTTGTTGTTGTTGTTATTGTTGTTGTTGTTGTTGTTAATTTGACGTTGTTGTTGTTGTTGTTTATTTGACGTTGTTGTTGTTGTTGTTGTTTATTTGACGTTGTTGTTGTTGTTGTTTATTTGATGTTGTTGTTGTTTATTTGACGTTGTTGTTGTTGTTGTTTATTTGATGTTGTTGTTGTTGTTATTTATTTGACGTTGTTGTTGTTGTTATTGTTTATTTGACGTTGTTGTTGTTGTTGTTTATTTGACGTTGTTATTGTTGTTTATTTGACGTTGTTATTGTTGTTTGTTTGACGTTGTTGTTGTTGTTATTGTTTGTGTTGTTGTTGTTGTTTATTTGACGTTGTTGTTGTTGTTTATTTATCATTGTTGTTGTGGTTGTTATTTATTTGACGTTGTTGTTGTTGTTGTTGTTTATTTGACGTTGTTATTGTTGTTTATTGGACGTTGTTATTGTTGTTTATTTGACGTTGTTTTTGTTATTTTACGTTGTTGTTGTTGTTGTTGTATTTGTTGTTGTTGTATTTGTTGTTGTTGTTGTTGCTTATTTGACGTTGTTGTTATTGTTGCTATTTATTTGACGTTGTTATTGTTGTTGTTTATTTGACGTTGTTGTTGTTGTTTTTGTTGTTTATTTGACGTTGTTGTTGTTATTTATTTGACGTTGTTGTTGTTGTTATTTATTTGACGTTGCTGTTAACGTTGTTGTTGTTGGTGTTTATTTGACGTTGTTGTTGTTGTTGTTGTTGTTTATTTGACGTTGTTGTTGTTGTTGACGTTGTTATTGTTGTTGTTTATTTGATGTTGTTATTGTTGTTGTTGACATATTTGTTGTTGTTTATTTGACGTTGTTGTTGTTGTTGCCGTTGTTGTTTATTTGACATTGTTGTTGTTGTTGTTTATTTGACGTTGTTGTTGTTGTTGTTATTGTTGTTGTTGTTGTTGTTAATTTGACGTTGTTGTTGTTGTTTATTTGACGTTGTTGTTGTTGTTGTTTATTTAACGTTGTTGTTGTTGTTATTTATTTGACGTTGTTGTTGTTGTTGTTTATTTGACGTTGTTGTTTATTTGACATTGTTGTTTATTTGACGTTGTTGTTTATTTGACGTTGTTGTTGTTATTTGAAGTTGTTGTTGTTGTTGTATTTGTTGTTGTTCTTGTTGTTGTTTATTTGACGTTGTTGTTGTTGTTGTTTATTTGACGTTATTGTTGTTGTTTATTTGACATTGTTATTGTTGTTGTTGTTGTTTATTTGACGTTGTTGTTGACGTTGTTGTTGTTGTTGTTGTTTATTTGACGTTGTTGTTGTCGTTGTTTATTAGACGTTGTTAATGTTGTTGACATTGTTGTTGTTGTTTTTGTTGTTTATTTGACGTTGTTGTTGTTGTTGTTATTTTTGTTGTTGTTATTGTTGGTGTTGTTGTTGTTTATTTGACGTTATTGTTGTTGTTGTTGTTGTTATTTTTTTTGTTGTTATTGTTGGTGTTGTTGTTGTTTATTTGACGTTGTTGTTGTTGTTGTTTATTTGACATTGTTGTTGTTGTTGTTTATTTGACGTTGTTGTTGTTGTTTATTTGACGTTGTTGTTGTTGT
>OX451735.1:1330757700-1330760200 GCA_948472305.1 Vicia faba | reverse complement strand
TTGTTGTTGTTGACGTTGTTATTGTTGTTGTTTATTTGATGTTGTTATTGTTGTTGTTGACATAGTTGTTGTTGTTTATTTGACGTTGTTGTTGTTGTTGCCGTTGTTGTTTATTTGACATTGTTGTTGTTGTTGTTTATTTGACGTTGTTGTTGTTGTTGTTATTGTTGTTGTTGTTGTTGTTAATTTGACGTTGTTGTTGTTGTTTATTTGACGTTGTTGTTGTTGTTGTTGTTTATTTAACGTTGTTGTTGTTGTTATTTATTTGACGTTGTTGTTGTTGTTGTTTATTTGACGTTGTTGTTTATTTGACATTGTTGTTTATTTGACGTTGTTGTTTATTTGACGTTGTTGTTGTTATTTGAAGTTGTTGTTGTTGTTGTTGTATTTGTTGTTGTTCTTGTTGTTGTTTATTTGACGTTGTTGTTGTTGTTGTTTATTTGACGTTATTGTTGTTGTTTATTTGACGTTGTTATTGTTGTTGTTGTTGTTTATTTGACGTTGTTGTTGACGTTGTTGTTGTTGTTGTTTATTTGACGTTGTTGTTGTCGTTGTTTATTAGACGTTGTTAATGTTGTTGACATTGTTGTTGTTGTTTTTGTTGTTTATTTGACGTTGTTGTTGTTGTTGTTATTTTTGTTGTTATTATTGTTGGTGTTGTTGTTGTTTATTTGACGTTATTGTTGTTGTTGTTGTTGTTATTTTTTTTTTTGTTATTGTTGGTGTTGTTGTTGTTTATTTGATGTTGTTGTTGTTGTTGTTGTTTATTTGACGTTGTTGTTGTTGTTTATTTGACGTTGTTGTTGTTGTTGTTTATTTGACGTTGTTGTTGTTGTTGTTTATTTGACGTTGTTGTTGTTGTTGTTGTTTATTTGACATTGCTGTTGTTGTTGTTGTTGACGTTGTTGTTGTAGTTGTTTATTTGACGTTGTTGTTGTTGTTGTTGTTTATTTGATGTTGTTTTAGTTGTTGTTGTTTATTTGACGTTGTTGTTGTTTTTTATTTGACGTTGTTGTTGTTGACATTGTTGTTATTGTTTTTTATTTGACGTTGTTGTTATTGTTTTTTATTTGACGTTGTTGTTGTTGACATTGTTGTTGTTGTTGTTTATTTGACGTTGTTGTTGTTTATTTGACGTTGTTGTTGTTGTTGACGTTGTTGTTGTTGTTGTTGTTGTTGTTGTTTATTTGACATTTTTGTTGTTGTTGATGTTGTTGTTTTTTATTTGACGTTGTTGTTGTTGTTGTTATTTTTGTTGTTGTTATTGTTGGTGTTGTTGTTGTTTATTTGACGTTATTGTTGTTGTTGTTGTTGTTATTTTTTTTGTTGTTATTGTTGGTGTTGTTGTTGTTTATTTGACGTTGTTGTTGTTGTTGTTTATTTGACATTGTTGTTGTTGTTGTTTATTTGACGTTGTTGTTGTTGTTTATTTGACGTTGTTGTTGTTGTTGTTTTTTTGAAATTGCTGTTGTTGTTGTTGTTGACGTTGTTGTAGTTGTTTATTTGACGTTGTTGTCGTTGTTGTTTATTTGATGTTGTTTTAGTTGTTGTTGTTTATTTGTTATTGTTGTTGTTTTTTATTCGACGTTGTTGTTGTTGACATTGTTGTTGTTGTTGTTGTTTAGTTGACGTTGTTGTTGTTATTGACGTTGTTGTTGTTTATTTGACATTTTTGTTGTTGTTGATGTTGTTGTTGTTGTTGTTGTTTTTTATTTGACGTTGTTGTTGTTGTTGTTTATTTGACATTGTTGTTGTTCTTATTGTTGTTGTTGTTGTTAATTTGACATTGTTGTTGTTGTTGTTTATTTGACGTTGTTGTTGTTGTTGTTTATTTGACGTTGTTGTTGTTGTTTATTTGATGTTGTTGTTGTTGTTATTTATTTGACGTTGTTAATGTTGTTGACATTGTTGTTGTTGTTTTTGTTGTTTATTTGACGTTGTTGTTGTTGTTGTTATTTTTGTTGTTGTTATTGTTGGTGTTGTTGTTGTTTATTTGACGTTCTTGTTGTTGTTGTTGTTTATTTGACGTTGTTGTTGTTTATTTGACATTGTTGTTGTTTTTTATTTGACGTTGTTGTTGTTGTTGTTGTTTATTTGACGTTGTTGTTGTTGTTGTTTATTTGACATTGCTGTTGTTGCTGTTGTTGACGTTGTTGTTGTAGTTGTTTATTTGACGTTGTTGTTGTTGTTGTTTATTTGATGTTGTTTTAGTTGTTGTTGTTTATTTGACGTTGTTGTTGTTTTTTATTTGACGTTGTTGTTGTTGACATTGTTGTTATTGTTTTTTATTTGACGTTGTTGTTATTGTTTTTTATTTGACGTTGTTGTTGTTGACATTGTTGTTGTTGTTGTTTATTTGACGTTGTTGTTGTTGTTGTTGTTTATTTGACGTAGTTGTTGTTATTGACGTTGTTGTTGTTGTTGTTTATTTGACATTTTTGTTGTTGTTGATGTTGTTGTTTTTTATTTGACGTTGTTGTTGTTGTTGTTTATTTGACGT
>OX451735.1:1330712700-1330755200 GCA_948472305.1 Vicia faba | reverse complement strand
GTTGTTTATTTGATGTTGTTTTAGTTGTTGTTGTTTATTTGACGTTGTTGTTGTTTTTTATTTGACGTTGTTGTTGTTAACATTGTTGTTGTTGTTGTTATTTATTTGACGTTCTTGTTGTTGTTTTTTATTTGACGTTGTTGTTGTTGACATTGTTGTTGTTGTTGTTGTTTATTTGACGTAGTTGTTGTTATTGATGTTGTTGTTGTTGTTGTTGTTGTTGTTTATTTGACGTTTTTGTTGTTGTTGATGTTGTTGTTGTTGTTGTTTTTTATTTGACGTTGTTGTTGTAGTTGTTTATTTGACGTTGTTGTTGTTGTTTTTTATTTGACGTTGTTGTTGTTGACATTGTTGTTGTTGTTGTTGTTTATTTGACGTAGTTGTTGTTATTGATGTTGTTGTTGTTGTTGTTTTTGTTGTTGTTGTTTATTTGACGTTTTTGTTGTTGTTGATGTTGTTGTTGTTGTTGTTTTTTATTTGACGTTGTTGTTGTTGTTGTTTATTTGACGTTGTTGTTGTTGTTATTGTTGTTTATTTGACGTAGTTGTTGTTATTGACGTTGTTGTTGTTGTTGTTTATTTGACATTTTTGTTGTTGTTGATGTTGTTGTTGTTTTTTATTTGACGTTGTTGTTGTTGTTTATTTGACGTTGTTGTTGTTGTTGTTGTTGTTAATTTGACGTTGTTGTTGTTGTTGTTTATTTGACGTTGTTGTTGTTGTTGTTTATTTGACGTTGTTGTTGTTGTTTATTTGATGTTGTTGTTGTTTATTTGACGTTGTTGTTGTTGTTGTTTATTTGATGTTGTTGTTGTTGTTATTTATTTGACGTTGTTGTTGTTGTTATTGTTTATTTGACGTTGTTGTTGTTGTTGTTTATTTGACGTTGTTATTGTTGTTTATTTGACGTTGTTATTGTTGTTTATTTGACGTTGTTGTTGTTGTTATTGTTTGTGTTGTTGTTGTTGTTTATTTGACGTTGTTGTTGTTGTTTATTTGACATTGTTGTTGTGGTTGTTATTTATTTGACGTTGTTGTTGTTGTTGTTTATTTGACGTTGTTATTGTTGTTTATTGGACGTTGTTATTGTTGTTTATTTGACGTTGTTTTTGTTATTTTCCGTTGTTGTTGTTGTTGTTGTATTTGTTGTTGTTGTATTTGTTGTTGTTGTTGTTGTTGCTTATTTGACGTTGTTGTTATTGTTGCTATTTATTTGACGTTGTTATTGTTGTTGTTTATTTGACGTTGTTGTTGTTGTTTTTGTTGTTTATTTGACGTTGTTGTTGTTATTTATTTGACGTTGTTGTTGTTGTTGTTTATTTGACGTTGTTGTTAACATTGTTGTTGTTGGTGTTTATTTGACGTTGTTGTTGTTGTTGTTTATTTGACGTTGTTGTTGTTGTTGTTGACGTTGTTATTGTTGTTGTTTATTTGATGTTGTTATTGTTGTTGTTGACATAGTTGTTGTTGTTTATTTGACGTTGTTGTTGTTGTTGCCGTTGTTGTTTATTTGACATTGTTGTTGTTGTTGTTTATTTGACGTTGTTGTTGTTGTTGTTATTGTTGTTGTTGTTGTTGTTAATTTGACGTTGTTGTTGTTGTTTATTTGACGTTGTTGTTGTTGTTGTTGTTGTTTATTTAACGTTGTTGTTGTTGTTATTTATTTGACGTTGTTGTTGTTGTTGTTTATTTGACGTTGTTGTTTATTTGACATTGTTGTTTATTTGACGTTGTTGTTTATTTGACGTTGTTATTGTTGTTGTTGTTGTTTATTTGACGTTGTTGTTGACGTTGTTGTTGTTGTTGTTTATTTGACGTTGTTGTTGTCGTTGTTTATTAGACGTTGTTAATGTTGTTGACATTGTTGTTGTTGTTTTTGTTGTTTATTTGACGTTGTTGTTGTTGTTGTTATTTTTGTTGTTATTATTGTTGGTGTTGTTGTTGTTTATTTGACGTTATTGTTGTTGTTGTTGTTGTTATTTTTTTTGTTGTTATTGTTGGTGTTGTTGTTGTTTATTTGACGTTGTTGTTGTTGTTGTTGTTTATTTGACGTTGTTGTTGTTGTTTATTTGACGTTGTTGTTGTTGTTTATTTGACGTTGTTGTTGTTGTTGTTTATTTGACGTTGTTGTTGTTGTTGTTTATTTGACATTGCTGTTGTTGTTGTTGTTGACGTTGTTGTTGTAGTTGTTTATTTGACGTTGTTGTTGTTGTTGTTGTTTATTTGATGTTGTTTTAGTTGTTGTTGTTTATTTGACGTTGTTGTTGTTTTTTATTTGACGTTGTTGTTGTTGACATTGTTGTTATTGTTTTTTATTTGACGTTGTTGTTATTGTTTTTTATTTGACGTTGTTGTTGTTGACATTGTTGTTGTTGTTGTTTATTTGACGTTGTTGTTGTTTATTTGACGTAGTTGTTGTTATTGACGTTGTTGTTGTTGTTGTTGTTGTTGTTTATTTGACATTTTTGTTGTTGTTGATGTTGTTGTTTTTTATTTGACGTTGTTGTTGTTGTTTATTTGACATTGTTGTTATTGTTGTTATTGTTGTTGTTGTTGTTAATTTGACGTTGTTGTTGTTGTTGTTTATTTGACGTTGTTGTTGTTGTTGTTTATTTGACGTTGTTGTTGTTGTTGTTTATTTGATGTTGTTGTTGTTGTTATTTATTTGATGTTGTTGTTGTTGTTATTATTTATTTGACGTTGTTGTTGTTGTTTATTTGACGTTGTTATTGTTGTTTATTGGACTTTGTTATTGTCGTTTATTTGACGTTGTTTTTGTTATTTTACGTTGTTGTTGTTGTTGTATTTGTTGTTGTTGTTGTTGTTGCTTATTTGACGTTGTTGTTATTGTTGCTATTTATTTGACGTTGTTATTGTTGTTGTTTATTTGACGTTGTTGTTGTTGTTGTTGTTTATTTGACGTTATTGTTGTTGTTGTTTATTTGACGTTGTTGTTGTTGTTGTTATATTTGTTATTGTTGTTATTGTTGTTGCTTATTTGACGTTGACGTTATTGTTGTTGTTGTTTATTTGAAGTTGTTGTTGTTGACGTTGTTTTTGTTGTTGTTTATTTGACGTTGTTGTTGTTGTTGTTGTTGTTGTTCTTTATTTGACGTTGTTGTTGTTGTTGTTTTTGTTGTTTATTTGACGTTGTTGTTGTTATTTATTTGACGTTGTTGTTGTTGTTGTTTATTTGAAGTTGTTGTTAACGTTGTTGTTGTTGGTGTTTATTTGACGTTGTTGTTGTTGTTGTTTATTTGACGTTGTTGTTGTTGTTGTTGACGTTGTTATTGTTGTTGTTTATTTGATGTTGTTATTATTGTTGTTGACATAGTTGTTGTTGTTTATTTGACGTTGTTGTTGTTGTTGCCGTTGTTGTTTATTTGACATTGTTGTTGTTGTTGTTTATTTGACGTTGTTGTTGTTGTTGTTATTCTTCTTGTTGTTGTTGTTAATTTGACGTTGTTGTTGTTGTTTATTTGACGTTGTTGTTGTTGTTGTTTATTTAACGTTGTTGTTGTTGTTATTTATTTGATGTTGTTGTTGTTGTTGTTTATTTGACGTTGTTATTTATTTGACATTGTTGTTTATTTGACGTTGTTGTTTAATTGACGTTGTTGTTGTTATTTGAAGTTGTTGTTGTTGTTGTATTTGTTGTTGTTGTTGTTGTTGTTTATTTGACGTTGTTGTTGTTGTTTATTTGACATTGTTGTTGTTTATTTGACGATGTTATTGTTGTTGTTGTTGTTTATTTGACGTTGTTGTTGACGTTGTTGTTGTTGTTGTTTATTTGACGTTGTTGTTGTTGTTGTTGTTTATTAGACGTTGTTAATGTTGTTGACATTGTTGTTGTTGTTTTTGTTGTTTATTTGACGTTGTTGTTGTTGTTGTTGTTATTTTTGTTGTTGTTATTGTTGGTGTTGTTGTTGTTTATTTGACGTTATTGTTGTTGTTGTTGTTGTTGTTATTTTTGTTGTTGTTATTGTTGGTGTTGTTGTTGTTTATTTGACGTTGTTGTTGTTGTTTATTTGACGTTGTTGTTGTTGTTTATTTGACGTTGTTGTTGTTGTTTATTTGACATTGTTGTTGTTGTTGTTGACGTTGTTGTTGTAGTTGTTTATTTGACGTTGTTGTTGTTGTTGTTTATTTGATGTTGTTTTAGTTGTTGTTGTTTATTTGACGTTGTTGTTGTTTTTTATTTGACGTTGTTGTTGTTGACATTGTTGTTGTTGTTGTTATTTATTTGACGTTCTTGTTGTTGTTTTTTATTTGACGTTGTTGTTGTTGACATTGTTGTTGTTGTTGTTGTTTATTTGACGTAGTTGTTGTTATTGATGTTGTTGTTGTTGTTGTTTATTTGACGTTTTTGTTGTTGTTGATGTTGTTGTTGTTGTTGTTTTTTATTTGACATTGTTGTTGTTGTTGTTGTTGTTTATTTGACGTTGTTGTTGTTGTTTTTTATTTGACGTTGTTGTTGTTGACATTGTTGTTGTTGTTGTTGTTTATTTGACGTAGTTGTTGTTATTGATGTTGTTGTTGTTGTTGTTGTTGTTGTTGTTGTTGTTGTTGTTTATTTGACATTTTTGTTGTTGTTGATGTTGTTGTTGTTGTTGTTTTTTATTTGACGTTGTTGTTGTTGTTGTTTATTTGACGTTGTTGTTGTTGTTATTGTTGTTTATTTGACGTAGTTGTTGTTATTGACGTTGTTGTTGTTGTTGTTTATTTGACATTTTTGTTGTTGTTGATGTTGTTGTTGTTGTTGTTTTTTATTTGACGTTGTTGTTGTTGTTTATTTGACGTTGTTGTTGTTGTTATTGTTGTTGTTGTTGTTGTTAATTTGACGTTGTTGTTGTTGTTGTTTATTTGACGTTGTTGTTGTTGTTGTTTATTTGACGTTGTTGTTGTTGTTGTTTATTTGATGTTGTTGTTGTTTATTTGACGTTGTTGTTGTTGTTGTTTATTTGATGTTGTTGTTGTTGTTATTTATTTGACGTTGTTGTTGTTGTTATTGTTTATTTGACGTTGTTGTTGTTGTTGTTTATTTAACGTTGTTATTGTTGTTTATTTGACGTTGTTATTGTTGTTTATTTGACGTTGTTGTTGTTGTTATTGTTTGTGTTGTTGTTGTTGTTTATTTGACGTTGTTGTTGTTGTTTATTTGACATTGTTGTTGTGGTTGTTATTTATTTGACGTTGTTGTTGTTGTTGTTTATTTGACGTTCTTATTATTGTTTATTGGACGTTGTTATTGTTGTTTATTTGACGTTGTTTTTGTTATTTTACGTTGTTGTTGTTGTTGTTGTTGTATTTGTTGTTGTTGTATTTGTTGTTGTTGTTGTTGTTGCTTATTTGACGTTGTTGTTATTGTTGCTATTTATTTGACGTTGTTATTGTTGTTGTTTATTTGACGTTGTTGTTGTTGTTTTTGTTGTTTATTTGACGTTGTTGTTGTTATTTATTTGACGTTGTTGTTGTTGTTGTTTATTTGACGTTGTTGTTTATTTGACATTGTTGTTTATTTGACGTTGTTGTTTATTTGACGTTGTTGTTGTTATTTGAAGTTGTTGTTGTTGTTGTATTTGTTGTTGTTCTTGTTGTTGTTTATTTGACGTTGTTGTTGTTGTTGTTTATTTGACGTTATTGTTGTTGTTTATTTGACGTTGTTATTGTTGTTATTGTTGTTTATTTGACGTTGTTGTTGACGTTGTTGTTGTTGTTGTTTATTTGACGTTGTTGTTGTCGTTGTTTATTAGACGTTGTTAATGTTGTTGACATTGTTGTTGTTGTTTTTGTTGTTTATTTGACGTTGTTGTTGTTGTTGTTATTTTTGTTGTTGTTATTGTTGGTGTTGTTGTTGTTTATTTGACGTTATTGTTGTTGTTGTTGTTATTTTTGTTGTTGTTATTGTTGGTGTTGTTGTTGTTTATTTGACGTTGTTGTTGTTGTTTATTTGACATTGTTGTTGTTGTTGTTTATTTGACGTTGTTGTTGTTGTTTATTTGACGTTGTTGTTGTTGTTTATTTGACGTTGTTGTTGTTGTTGTTTTTTTGAAATTGCTGTTGTTGTTGTTGTTGACGTTGTTGTTGTTGTTTATTTGACGTTGTTGTCGTTGTTGTTTATTTGATGTTGTTTTAGTTGTTGTTGTTTATTTGTTGTTGTTGTTGTTTTTTATTCGATGTTGTTGTTGTTGACATTGTTGTTATTGTTGTTGTTTATTTGACGTTGTTGTTGTTGTTGTTTTTTATTTGACGTTGTTGTTGTTGACATTGTTGTTGTTGTTGTTGTTGTTTATTTGACGTTGTTGTTGTTGTTGTTTAGTTGACGTTGTTGTTGTTATTGACGTTGTTGTTGTTGTTGTTGTTTATTTGACATTTTTGTTGTTGTTGATGTTGTTGTTGTTGTTGTTTTTTATTTGACGTTGTTGTTGTTGTTGTTTATTTGACGTTGTTGTTGTTCTTATTGTTGTTGTTGTTGTTGTTATTGACGTTGTTGTTGTTGTTGTTGTTTATTTGACATTTTTGTTGTTGTTGATGTTGTTGTTGTTGTTGTTTTTTATTTGACGTTGTTGTTGTTGTTGTTTATTAGACGTTGTTGTTGTTGTTGTTTATTTGACGTTGTTGTTGTTGTTTATTTGATGTTGTTGTTGTTGTTATTTATTTGACGTTGTTAATGTTTTTGACATTGTTGTTGTTGTTTTTGTTGTTTATTTGACGTTGTTGTTGTTGTTGTTATTTTTGTTGTTGTTATTGTTGGTGTTGTTGTTGTTTATTTGACGTTCTTGTTGTTGTTGTTGTTTATTTGACGTTGTTGTTGTTTATTTGACGTTGTTGTTGTTGTTTTTTATTTGACGTTGTTGTTGTTGTTGTTGTTGTTGTTTATTTGACATTGTTGTTGTTGTTTATTTGATGTTGTTTTAGTTGTTGTTGTTTATTTGACGTTGTTGTTGTTTTTTATTTGACGTTGTTGTTGTTGGCATTGTTGTTGTTGTTGTTATTTATTTGACGTTCTTGTTGTTGTTTTTTATTTGACGTTGTTGTTGTTGACATTGTTGTTGTTGTTGTTGTTTATTTGACGTAGTTGTTGTTATTGATGTTGTTGTTGTTGTTGTTGTTTATTTGACGTTTTTGTTGTTGTTGATGTTGTTGTTGTTGTTGTTTTTTATTTGACGTTGTTGTTGTTGTTGTTTATTTGACGTTGTTGTTGTTGTTTTTTATTTGACGTTGTTGTTGTTGACATTGTTGTTGTTGTTGTTGTTTATTTGACTTAGTTGTTGTTATTGATGTTGTTGTTGTTGTTGTTGTTGTTGTTTATTTGACATTTTTGTTGTTGTTGATGTTGTTGTTGTTGTTGTTTTTTATTTGACGTTGTTGTTGTTGTTTATTTGACGTTGTTGTTGTTGTTGTTATTGTTGTTTATTTGACGTAGTTGTTGTTATTGACGTTGTTGTTGTTGTTGTTGTTTATTTGACATTTTTGTTGTTGTTGATGTTGTTGTTGTTGTTGTTTTTTATTTGACGTTGTTGTTGTTGTTTATTTGACGTTGTTGTTGTTGTTATTGTTGTTGTTGTTGTTGTTAATTTGACGTTGTTGTTGTTGTTGTTTATTTGACGTTGTTGTTGTTGTTGTTTATTTGACGTTGTTGTTGTTGTTGTTTATTTGATGTTGTTGTTGTTTATTTGACGTTGTTGTTGTTGTTGTTTATTTGATGTTGTTGTTGTTATTTATTTGACGTTGTTGTTGTTGGTATTGTTTATTTGACGTTGTTGTTGTTGTTGTTTATTTGACGTTGTTATTGTTGTTTATTTGACGTTGTTATTGTTGTTTATTTGACGTTGTTGTTGTTGTTATTGTTTGTGTTGTTGTTGTTGTTTATTTGACGTTGTTGTTGTTGTTTATTTGACATTGTTGTTGTGGTTGTTATTTATTTGACATTGTTGTTGTTGTTGTTTATTTGACGTTGTTATTGTTGTTTATTGGACGTTGTTATTGTTGTTTATTTGACGTTGTTTTTGTTATTTTACGTTGTTGTTGTTGTTGTTGTATTTGTTGTTGTTGTATTTGTTGTTGTTGTATTTGTTGTTGTTGTTGTTGTTGCTTATTTGACGTTGTTGTTATTGTTGCTATTTATTTGACGTTGTTATTGTTGTTGTTTATTTGACGTTGTTGTTGTTGTTGTTTTTGTTGTTTATTTGACGTTGTTGTTGTTATTTATTTGACGTTGTTGTTGTTGTTGTTTATTTGACGTTGTTGTTAATGTTGTTGTTGTTGGTGTTTATTTGACGTTGTTGTTGTTGTTGTTGTTGTTTATTTGACGTTGTTGTTGTTGTTGTTGACGTTGTTATTGTTGTTGTTTATTTGATGTTGTTATTGTTGTTGTTGACATAGTTGTTGTTGTTTATTTGACGTTGTTGTTGTTGTTGCCGTTGTTGTTTATTTGACATTGTTGTTGTTGTTGTTTATTTGACGTTGTTGTTGTTGTTGTTATTGTTGTTGTTGTTGTTGTTAATTTGACGTTGTTGTTGTTGTTTATTTGACGTTGTTGTTGTTGTTGTTTATTTAACGTTGTTGTTGTTGTTATTTATTTGACGTTGTTGTTATTGTTGTTTATTTGACGTTGTTGTTTATTTGACATTGTTGTTTATTTGACGTTGTTGTTTATTTGACGTTGTTGTTGTTATTTGAAGTTGTTGTTGTTGTTGTATTTGTTGTTGTTCTTGTTGTTGTTTATTTGACGTTGTTGTTGTTGTTGTTTATTTGACGTTATTGTTGTTGTTTATTTGACGTTGTTATTGTTGTTATTGTTGTTTATTTGACGTTGTTGTTGACGTTGTTGTTGTTGTTGTTTATTTGACGTTGTTGTTGTCGTTGTTTATTAGACGTTGTTAATGTTGTTGACATTGTTGTTGTTGTTTTTGTTGTTTATTTGACGTTGTTGTTGTTGTTGTTATTTTTGTTGTTGTTATTGTTGGTGTTGTTGTTGTTTATTTGACGTTATTGTTGTTGTTGTTGTTGTTATTTTTTTTGTTGTTATTGTTGGTGTTGTTGTTGTTTATTTGACGTTGTTGTTGTTGTTTATTTGGCATTGTTGTTGTTGTTGTTTATTTGACGTTGTTGTTGTTGTTTATTTGACGTTGTTGTTGTTGTTGTTTTTTTGAAATTGCTGTTGTTGTTGTTGTTGACGTTGTTGTAGTTGTTTATTTGACGTTGTTGTCGTTGTTGTTTATTTGATGTTATTTTAGTTGTTGTTGTTTATTTGTTGTTGTTGTTGTTTTTTATTCGACGTTGTTGTTGTTGACATTGTTGTTGTTGTTGTTTATTTGACGTTGTTGTTGTTGTTTTTTATTTGACGTTGTTGTTGTTGACATTGTTGTTGTTGTTGTTGTTGTTGTTGTTTATTTGACGTTGTTGTTGTTGTTGTTTAGTTGACGTTGTTGTTGTTATTGACGTTGTTGTTGTTGTTGTTTATTTGACATTTTTGTTGTTGTTGATGTTGTTGTTGTTGTTGTTTTTTATTTGACGTTGTTGTTGTTGTTGTTTATTTGACGTTGTTGTTGTTCTTATTGCTGTTGTTGTTGTTAATTTGACATTGTTGTTGTTGTTGTTTATTTGACGTTGTTGTTGTTGTTGTTTATTTGACGTTGTTGTTGTTGTTTATTTGATGTTGTTGTTGTTGTTATTTATTTGACGTTATTAATGTTGTTGACATTGTTGTTGTTGTTTTTGTTGTTTATTTGACGTTGTTGTTGTTGTTGTTATTTTTGTTGTTGTTATTGTTGGTGTTGTTGTTGTTTATTTGACGTTCTTGTTGTTGTTGTTGTTTATTTGACGTTGTTGTTGTTTATTTGACGTTGTTGTTGTTTTTTATTTGACGTTGTTGTTGTTGTTGTTGTTGTTTATTTGACGTTGTTGTTGTTGTTGTTTATTTGACATTGTTGTTGTTGCTGTTGTTGACGTTGTTGTTGTAGTTGTTTATTTGACGTTGTTGTTGTTGTTGTTTATTTGATGTTGTTTTAGTTGTTGTTGTTTATTTGACGTTGTTGTTGTTTTTTATTTGACGTTGTTGTTGTTGACATTGTTGTTATTGTTTTTTATTTGACGTTGTTGTTATTGTTTTTTATTTGACGTTGTTGTTGTTGACATTGTTGTTGTTGTTGTTGTTTATTTGACGTTGTTGTTGTTGTTGTTTATTTGACGTAGTTGTTGTTATTGACGTTGTTGTTGTTGTTGTTTATTTGACATTTTTGTTGATGTTGATGTTGTTGTTTTTTATTTGACGTTGTTGTTGTTGTTGTTTATTTGACGTTGTTGTTGTTGTTGTTGTTATTGTTGTTGTTGTTGTTAATTTGACGTTGTTGTTGTTGTTGTTTATTTGACGTTGTTGTTGTTGTTGTTTATTTGACGTTGTTGTTGTTTATTTGATGTTGTTGTTGTTGTTATTTATTTGACGTTGTTGTTGTTGTTATTATTTATTTGACGTTGTTGTTGTTGTTTATTTGACGTTGTTATTGTTGTTTATTGGACGTTGTTATTATTGTTTATTTGACGTTGTTTTTGTTATTTTACGTTGTTGTTGTTGTTGTATTTGTTGTTGTTGTTGTTGCTTATTTGACGTTGTTGTTATTGTTGCTATTTATTTGACGTTGTTATTGTTGTTGTTTATTTGACATTGTTGTTGTTGTTTTTGTTGTTTATTTGACGTTGTTGTTGTTATTTATTTGACGTTGTTGTTGTTGTTGTTTATTTGACATTGTTGTTAACATTATTGTTGTTGGTGTTTATTTGACGTTGTTGTTGTTGTTGTTGTTTATTTGACGTTGTTGTTGTTGTTGTTGACGTTGTTATTGTTGTTGTTTATTTGATGTTGTTATTGTTGTTGTTGACATAGTTGTTGTTGTTTATTTGACGTTGTTGTTGTTGTTGCCGTTGTTGTTTATTTGACATTGTTGTTGTTGTTGTTTATTTGACGTTGTTGTTGTTGTTGTTATTGTTGTTGTTGTTGTTGTTAATTTGACGTTGTTAATGTTGTTTATTTGACGTTGTTGTTGTTGTTGTTTATTTAACGTTGTTGTTGTTGTTATTTATTTGACGTTGTTGTTGTTGTTGTTTATTTGACGTTGTTGTTTATTTGACATTGTTGTTTATTTGACGTTGTTGTTTATTTGACGTTGTTGTTGTTATTTGAAGTTGTTGTTGTTGTTGTATTTGTTGTTGTTGTTGTTGTTTATTTGGCGTTGTTGTTGTTGTTTATTTGACGTTATTGTTGTTGTTTATTTGACGATGTTATTGTTGTTGTTGTTGTTTATTTGACGTTGTTGTTGATGTTGTTGTTGTTGTTGTTTATTTGACGTTGTTGTTGTTGTTGTTGTTTATTAGACGTTGTTAATGTTGTTGACATTGTTGTTGTTGTTTTTGTTGTTTATTTGACGTTGTTGTTGTTGTTGTTGTTATTTTTGTTGTTGTTATTGTTGGTGTTGTTGTTGTTTATTTGACGTTATTGTTGTTGTTGTTGTTGTTATTTTTGTTGTTGTTATTGTTGGTGTTGTTGTTGTTTATTTGACGTTGTTGTTGTTGTTGTTTATTTGACGTTGTTGTTGTTGTTTATTTGACATTGTTGTTGTTGTTTATTTGACATTGTTGTTGTTGTTGTTGACGTTGTTGTTGTAGTTGTTTATTTGACGTTGTTGTTGTTGTTTATTTGATGTTGTTTTAGTTGTTGTTGTTTATTTGACGTTGTTGTTGTTTTTTATTTGACGTTGTTGTTGTTGACATTGTTGTTGTTGTTGTTATTTATTTGACGTTCTTGTTGTTGTTTTTTATTTGACGTTGTTGTTGTTGACATTGTTGTTGTTGTTGTTGTTTATTTGACGTAGTTGTTGTTATTGATGTTGTTGTTGTTGTTGTTGTTGTTTATTTGACGTTTTTGTTGTTGTTGATGTTGTTGTTGTTGTTGTTTTTTATTTGACGTTGTTGTTGTTGTTGTTTATTTGACGTTGTTGTTGTTGTTTTTTATTTGACGTTGTTGTTGTTGACATTGTTGTTGTTGTTGTTGTTTATTTGACGTAGTTGTTGTTATTGATGTTGTTGTTGTTGTTGTTGTTGTTGTTTATTTGACGTTTTTGTTGTTGTTGATGTTGTTGTTGTTGTTGTTTTTTATTTGACGTTGTTGTTGTTGTTGTTTATTTGACGTTGTTGTTGTTGTTATTGTTGTTTATTTGACGTAGTTGTTGTTATTGACGTTGTTGTTGTTGTTGTTTATTTGACATTTTTGTTGTTGTTGATGTTGTTGTTGTTGTTGTTTTTTATTTGACGTTGTTGTTGTTGTTGTTTATTTGACGTTGTTGTTGTTGTTGTTATTGTTGTTGTTGTTGTTGTTGTTGTTAATTTGACGTTGTTGTTGTTGTTGTTTATTTGACGTTGTTGTTGTTGTTGTTTATTTGACGTTGTTGTTGTTGTTGTTTATTTGATGTTGTTGTTGTTTATTTGACGTTGTTGTTGTTGTTGTTTATTTGATGTTGTTGTTGTTGTTATTTATTTGACGTTGTTGTTGTTGTTATTGTTTATTTGACGTTGTTGTTGTTGTTGTTTATTTGACGTTGTTATTGTTGTTTATTTGACGTTGTTATTGTTGTTTATTTGACGTTGTTGTTGTTGTTATTGTTTGTGTTGTTGTTGTTGTTTATTTGACGTTGTTGTTGTTGTTTATTTGACATTGTTGTTGTGGTTGTTATTTATTTGACGTTGTTGTTGTTGTTTATTTGACGTTGTTATTGTTGTTTATTGGACGTTGTTATTGTTGTTTATTTGACGTTGTTTTTGTTATTTTACGTTGTTGTTGTTGTTGTTGTATTTGTTGTTGTTGTATTTGTTGTTGTTGTTGTTGTTGCTTATTTGACGTTGTTGTTATTGTTGCTATTTATTTGACGTTGTTATTGTTGTTGTTTATTTGACGTTGTTGTTGTTGTTTTTGTTGTTTATTTGACGTTGTTGTTGTTATTTATTTGACGTTGTTGTTGTTGTTGTTTATTTGACGTTGTTGTTAACGTTGTTGTTGTTGGTGTTTATTTGACGTTGTTGTTGTTGTTGTTGTTGTTTATTTGACGTTGTTGTTGTTGTTGTTGACGTTGTTATTGTTGTTGTTTATTTGATGTTGTTATTGTTGTTGTTGACATAGTTGTTGTTGTTTATTTGACGTTGTTGTTGTTGTTGCCGTTGTTGTTTATTTGACATTGTTGTTGTTGTTGTTTATTTGACGTTGTTGTTGTTGTTGTTATTGTTGTTGTTGTTGTTGTTAATTTGACGTTGTTGTTGTTGTTTATTTGACGTTGTTGTTGTTGTTGTTGTTGTTGTTTATTTAACGTTGTTGTTGTTGTTATTTATTTGATGTTGTTGTTGTTGTTGTTTATTTGACGTTGTTGTTTATTTGACATTGTTGTTTATTTGACGTTGTTGTTTATTTGACGTTGTTGTTGTTATTTGAAGTTGTTGTTGTTGTTGTATTTGTTGTTGTTCTTGTTGTTGTTTATTTGACGTTGTTGTTGTTGTTGTTTATTTGACGTTATTGTTGTTGTTTATTTGACGTTGTTATTGTTGTTGTTGTTGTTGTTTATTTGACGTTGTTGTTGACGTTGTTGTTGTTGTTGTTTATTTGACGTTGTTGTTGTCGTTGTTTATTAGACGTTGTTAATGTTGTTGACATTGTTGTTGTTGTTTTTGTTGTTTATTTGACGTTGTTGTTGTTGTTTTTATTTTTGTTGTTGTTATTGTTGGTGTTGTTGTTGTTTATTTGACGTTATTGTTGTTGTTGTTGTTGTTATTTTTTTTGTTGTTATTGTTGGTGTTGTTGTTGTTTATTTGACGTTGTTGTTGTTGTTGTTGTTTATTTGACGTTGTTGTTGTTGTTTATTTGACGTTGTTGTTGTTGTTGTTTATTTGACGTTGTTGTTGTTGTTGTTTATTTGACGTTGTTGTTGTTGTTGTTTATTTGACATTGCTGTTGTTGTTGTTGTTGACGTTGTTGTTGTAGTTGTTTATTTGACGTTGTTGTTGTTGTTGTTGTTTATTTGATGTTGTTTTAGTTGTTGTTGTTTATTTGACGTTGTTGTTGTTTTTTATTTGACGTTGTTGTTGTTGACATTGTTGTTATTGTTTTTTATTTGACGTTGTTGTTATTGTTTTTTATTTGACGTTGTTGTTGTTGACATTGTTGTTGTTGTTGTTTATTTGACGTTGTTGTTGTTTATTTGACGTAGTTGTTGTTATTGACGTTGTTGTTGTTGTTGTTGTTGTTTATTTGACATTTTTGTTGTTGTTGATGTTGTTGTTTTTTATTTGACGTTGTTGTTGTTGTTTATTTGACGTTGTTGTTATTGTTGTTATTGTTGTTGTTGTTAATTTGACGTTGTTGTTGTTGTTGTTTATTTGACGTTGTTGTTGTTGTTGTTTATTTGACGTTGTTGTTGTTGCTGTTTATTTGATGTTGTTGTTGTTGTTATTTATTTGATGTTGTTGTTGTTGTTATTATTTATTTGACGTTGTTGTTGTTGTTTATTTGACGTTGTTATTGTTGTTTATTGGACGTTGTTATTGTCGTTTATTTGACGTTGTTTTTGTTATTTTACGTTGTTGTTGTTGTTGTATTTGTTGTTGTTGTATTTGTTGTTGTTGTTGTTGTTGCTTATTTGACGTTGTTGTTATTGTTGCTATTTATTTGACGTTGTTATTGTTATTGTTTATTTGACGTTGTTGTTGTTGTTGTTTATTTGACGTTATTGTTGTTGTTGTTTATTTGACGTTGTTGTTGTTGTTGTTATATTTGTTATTGTTGTTATTGTTGTTGCTTATTTGACGTTGACGTTATTGTTGTTGTTGTTTATTTGAAGTTGTTGTTGTTGACGTTGTTGTTGTTGTTTATTTGACGTTGTTGTTGTTGTTGTTGTTCTTTATTTGACGTTGTTGTTGTTGTTGTTTTTGTTGTTTATTTGACGTTGTTGTTGTTATTTATTTGACGTTGTTGTTGTTGTTGTTTATTTGAAGTTGTTGTTAACGTTGTTGTTGTTGGTGTTTATTTGACGTTGTTGTTGTTGTTGTTTATTTGACGTTGTTGTTGTTGTTATTGACGTTGTTATTGTTGTTGTTTATTTGATGTTGTTATTGTTGTTGTTGACATAGTTGTTGTTGTTTATTTGACGTTGTTGTTGTTGTTGCCGTTGTTGTTTATTTGACATTGTTGTTGTTGTTGTTGATTTGACGTTGTTGTTGTTGTTAATATTGTTGTTGTTGTTGTTGTTAATTTAACGTTGTTGTTGTTGTTTATTTGATGTTGTTGTTGTTGTTGTTTATTTAACGTTGTTGTTGTTGTTTATTTGACGTTATTGTTGTTGTTTATTTGACGTTGTTATTGTTGTTGTTGTTTTTTATTTGATGTTGTTGTTGTTTTTTATTTGATGTTGTTGTTGTTGTTATTTATTTGACGTTGTTGTTGTTGTTATTGTTTATTTGACGTTGTTGTTGTTGTTGTTGTTTATTTGACGTTGTTATTGTTGTTTATTTGACGTTGTTATTGTTGTTTATTTGACGTTGTTGTTGTTGTTATTGTTTGTGTTGTTGTTGTTGTTTATTTGACGTTGTTGTTGTTGTTTATTTGACATTGTTGTTGTGGTTGTTATTTATTTGACGTTGTTGTTGTTGTTGTTTATTTGACGTTGTTATTGTTGTTTATTGGACGTTGTTATTGTTGTTTATTTGACGTTGTTTTTGTTATTTTACGTTGTTGTTGTTGTTGTTGTATTTGTTGTTGTTGTATTTGTTGTTGTTGTTGTTGTTGTTGCTTATTTGACGTTGTTGTTATTGTTGCTATTTATTTGACGTTGTTATTGTTGTTGTTTATTTGACGTTGTTGTTGTTGTTTTTGTTGTTTATTTGACGTTGTTGTTGTTATTTATTTGACGTTGTTGTTGTTGTTGTTTATTTGACGTTGTTGTTAACATTGTTGTTGTTGGTGTTTATTTGACGTTGTTGTTGTTGTTGTTGTTGTTGTTTATTTGACGTTGTTGTTGTTGTTGACGTTGTTATTGTTGTTGTTTATTTGATGTTGTTATTGTTGTTGTTGACATAGTTGTTGTTGTTTATTTGACGTTGTTGTTGTTGTTGCCGTTGTTGTTTATTTGACATTGTTGTTGTTGTTGTTTATTTGACGTTGTTGTTGTTGTTGTTATTGTTGTTGTTGTTGTTGTTAATTTGACGTTGTTGTTGTTGTTTATTTGACGTTGTTGTTGTTGTTGTTGTTGTTGTTTATTTAACGTTGTTGTTGTTGTTATTTATTTGACGTTGTTGTTGTTGTTGTTTATTTGACGTTGTTGTTTATTTGACATTGTTGTTTATTTGACGTTGTTGTTTATTTGACGTTGTTGTTGTTATTTGAAGTTGTTGTTGTTGTTGTATTTGTTGTTGTTCTTGTTGTTGTTTATTTGACGTTGTTGTTGTTGTTGTTTATTTGACGTTATTGTTGTTGTTTATTTGACGTTGTTATTGTTGTTGTTGTTGTTTATTTGACGTTGTTGTTGACGTTGTTGTTGTTGTTGTTTATTTGACGTTGTTGTTGTCGTTGTTTATTAGACGTTGTTAATGTTGTTGACATTGTTGTTGTTGTTTTTGTTGTTTATTTGACGTTGTTGTTGTTGTTGTTATTTTTGTTGTTGTTATTGTTGGTGTTGTTGTTGTTTATTTGACGTTATTGTTGTTGTTGTTGTTGTTATTTTTTTTGTTGTTATTGTTGGTGTTGTTGTTGTTTATTTGACGTTGTTGTTGTTGTTGTTGTTTATTTGACGTTGTTGTTGTTGTTTATTTGACGTTGTTGCTGTTGTTGTTTATTTGACGTTGTTGTTGTTGTTGTTTATTTGACGTTGTTGTTGTTGTTGTTTATTTGACATTGCTGTTGTTGTTGTTGTTGACGTTGTTGTTGTAGTTGTTTATTTGACGTTGTTGTTGTTGTTGTTTATTTGATGTTGTTTTAGTTGTTGTTGTTTATTTGACGTTGTTGTTGTTTTTTATTTGACGTTGTTGTTGTTGACATTGTTGTTATTGTTTTTTATTTGACGTTGTTGTTATTGTTTTTTATTTGACGTTGTTGTTGTTGACATTGTTGTTGTTGTTGTTTATTTGACGTTGTTGTTGTTTATTTGACGTAGTTGTTGTTATTGACGTTGTTGTTGTTGTTGTTGTTGTTGTTTATTTGACATTTTTGTTGTTGTTGATGTTGTTGTTTTTTATTTGACGTTGTTGTTGTTGTTTATTTGACGTTGTTGTTATTGTTGTTATTGTTGTTGTTGTTGTTAATTTGACGTTGTTGTTGTTGTCGTTTATTTGACGTTGTTGTTGTTGTTGTTTATTTGACGTTGTTGTTGTTGTTGTTTATTTGATGTTGTTGTTGTTGTTATTTATTTGATGTTGTTGTTGTTATTATTATTTATTTGACGTTGTTGTTGTTGTTTATTTGACGTTGTTATTGTTGTTTATTGGACGTTGTTATTGTCGTTTATTTGACGTTGTTTTTGTTATTTTACGTTGTTGTTGTTGTTGTATTTGTTGTTGTTGTATTTGTTGTTGTTGTTGTTGTTGCTTATTTGACGTTGTTGTTATTGTAGCTATTTATTTGACGTTGTTATTGTTGTTGTTTATTTGACGTTGTTGTTGTTGTTGTTGTTTATTTGACGTTATTGTTGTTGTTGTTTATTTGACGTTGTTGTTGTTGTTGTTATATTTGTTATTGTTGTTATTGTTGTTGCTTATTTGACGTTGACGTTATTGTTGTTGTTGTTTATTTGAAGTTGTTGTTGTTGACGTTGTTGTTGTTGTTGTTTATTTGACGTTGTTGTTGTTGTTGTTGTTGTTCTTTATTTGACGTTGTTGTTGTTGTTGTTGTTGTTTTTGTTGTTTATTTGACGTTGTTGTTGTTATTTATTTGACGTTGTTGTTGTTGTTGTTTATTTGAAGTTGTTGTTAACGTTGTTGTTGTTGGTGTTTATTTGACGTTGTTGTTGTTGTTGTTGTTTATTTGACGTTGTTGTTGTTGTTGTTGACGTTGTTATTGTTGTTGTTTATTTGATGTTGTTATTGTTGTTGTTGACATAGTTGTTGTTGTTTATTTGACGTTGTTGTTGTTGTTGCCGTTGTTGTTTATTTGACATTGTTGTTGTTGTTGTTGATTTGACGTTGTTGTTGTTGTTAATATTGTTGTTGTTGTTGTTGTTAATTTAACGTTGTTGTTGTTTATTTGATGTTGTTGTTGTTGTTGTTTATTTAACGTTGTTGTTGTTGTTTATTTGACGTTATTGTTGTTGTTTATTTGACGTTGTTATTGTTGTTGTTGTTGTTTATTTGACGTTGTTGTTGTTGTTGTTTATTTGACGTTGTTGTTGTTGTTGTTTATTAGACGTTGTTAATGTCTATGACATTGTTGTTGTTGTTTCTGTTGTTTATTTGACGTTGTTGTTATTGTTGTTGTTGTTATTTTTGTTGTTGTTATTGTTGGTGTTGTTGTTGTTTATTTGACGTTGTTGTTGTTGTTGTTTATTTGACATTGTTGTTGTTGTTTATTTGACGTTGTTGTTGTTGTTTATTTGACGTTGTTGTTGTTGTTGTTTTTTTGAAATTGCTGTTGTTGTTGTTGTTGACGTTGTTGTAGTTGTTTATTTGACGTTGTTGTCGTTGTTGTTTATTTGATGTTGTTTTAGTTGTTGTTGTTTATTTGTTGTTGTTGTTGTTTTTTATTTGACGTTGTTGTTGTTGACATTGTTGTTATTGTTGTTGTTTATTTGACGTTGTTGTTGTTGTTTTTTATTTGATGTTGTTGTTGTTAACATTGTTGTTGTTGTTGTTTATTTGACGTTGTTGTTGTTGTTGTTTAGTTGACGTTGTTGTTGTTATTGACGTTGTTGTTGTTGTTGTTGTTTATTTGACATTTTTGTTGTTGTTGATGTTGTTGTTGTTGTTGTTTTTTATTTGACATTGTTGTTGTTGTTGTTGTTTATTTGACGTTGTTGTTGTTCTTATTGTTGTTGTTGTTGTTAATTTGACATTGTTGTTGTTGTTGTTTATTTGACGTTGTTGTTGTTGTTGTTTATTTGACGTTGTTGTTGTTGTTTATTTGATGTTGTTGTTGTTGTTATTTATTTGACGTTGTTGATGTTGTTGACATTGTTGTTGTTGTTTTTGTTGTTTATTTGACGTTGTTGTTGTTGTTGTTATTTTTGTTGTTGTTATTGTTGGTGCTGTTGTTGTTTATTTGACGTTCTTGTTGTTGTTGTTGTTGTTGTTGTTTATTTGACGTTGTTGTTGTTTATGTGACGTTGTTGTTGTTTTTTATTTGACGTTGTTGTTGTTGTTGTTGTTTATTTGACGTTGTTGTTGTTGTTTATTTGACATTGCTGTTGTTGTTGTTGTTGACGTTGTTGTTGTAGTTGTTTATTTGACGTTGTTGTTGTTGTTGTTTATTTGATGTTGTTTTAGTTGTTGTTTTTTATTTGACGTTGTTGTTGTTGACATTGTTGTTATTGTTTTTTATTTGACGTTGTTGTTATTGTTTTTTATTTGACGTTGTTGTTGTTGACATTGTTGTTGTTGTTGTTTATTTGACGTTGTTGTTGTTGTTGTTGTTGTTCTTTATTTGACGTTGTTGTTGTTGTTGTTGTTGTTGTTTTTGTTGTTTATTTGACGTTGTTGTTGTTATTTATTTGACGTTGTTGTTGTTGTTGTTTATTTGACGTTGTTGTTAACGTTGTTGTTGTTGGTGTTTATTTGACGTTGTTGTTGTTGTTGTTTATTTGACGTTGTTGTTGTTGTTGTTGACGTTGTTATTTTTGTCGTTTATTTGATGTTGTTATTGTTGTTGTTGACATAGTTGTTGTTGTTTATTTGACGTTGTTGTTGTTGTTGCCGTTGTTGTTTATTTGACATTGTTGTTGTTGATTTGACGTTGTTGTTGTTGTTGTTGTTGATGTTAATTTAACGTTGTTGTTGTTGTTTATTTGATGTTGTTGTTGTTGTTGTTTATTTAACGTTGTTGTTGTTGTTTATTTGACGTTATTGTTGTTGTTTATTTGACGTTGTTATTGTTGTTGTTGTTGTTTATTTGACGTTGTTGTTGTTGTTGTTTATTTGACGTTGTTGTTGTTGTTGTTTATTAGACGTTGTTAATGTCTATGACATTGTTGTTGTTGTTTTTGTTGTTTATTTGACGTTGTTGTTATTGTTGTTGTTGTTATTTTTGTTGTTGTTATTGTTGGTGTTGTTGTTGTTTATTTGACGTTGTTGTTGTTGTTGTTTATTTGACATTGTTGTTGTTGTTGTTTATTTGACGTTGTTGTTGTTGTTTATTTGACGTTGTTGTTGTTGTTGTTTTTTTGAAATTACTGTTGTTGTTGTTGTTGACGTTGTTGTAGTTGTTTATTTGACGTTGTTGTCGTTGTTATTTATTTGATGTTGTTTTAGTTGTTGTTGTTTATTTGTTGTTGTTGTTGTTTTTTATTTGACGTTGTTGTTGTTGACATTGTTGTTGTTGTTGTTGTTTATTTGACGTTGTTGTTGTTGTTTTTTATTTGACGTTGTTGTTGTTGACATTGTTGTTGTTGTTGTTTATTTGACGTTGTTGTTGTTGTTGTTTAGTTGACGTTGTTGTTGTTATTGACGTTGTTGTTGTTGTTGTTTATTTGACATTTTTGTTGTTGTTGATGTTGTTGTTGTTGTTGTTTTTTATTTGACGTTGTTGTTGTTGTTGTTTATTTGACGTTGTTGTTGTTCTTATTGTTGTTGTTGTTGTTAATTTGACATTGTTGTTGTTGTTGTTTATTTGACGTTGTTGTTGTTGTTGTTTATTTGATGTTGTTGTTGTTGTTTATTTGATGTTGTTGTTGTTGTTATTTATTTGACGTTGTTAATGTTGTTGACATTGTTGTTGTTGTTTTTGTTGTTTATTTGACGTTGTTGTTGTTGTTGTTATTTTTGTTGTTGTTATTGTTGGTGCTGTTGTTGTTTATTTGACGTTCTTGTTGTTGTTGTTGTTGTTTATTTGACGTTGTTGTTGTTTTTTATTTGACGTTGTTGTTGTTGTTGTTGTTGTTGTTGTTTATTTGACGTTGTTGTTGTTGTTGTTTATTTGAGATTGCTGTTGTTGTTGTTGTTGACGTTGTTGTTGTAGTTGTTTATTTGACGTTGTTGTTGTTGTTGTTTATTTGATGTTGTTTTAGTTGTTGTTGTTTATTTGACGTTGTTGTTGTTTATTTGACGTAGTTGTTGTTATTGACGTTGTTGTTGTTGTTGTTGTTGTTGTTTATTTGACATTTTTGTTGTTGTTGATGTTGTTGTTTTTTATTTGACGTTGTTGTTGTTGTTTATTTGACGTTGTTGTTATTGTTGTTATTGTTGTTGTTGTTGTTAATTTGACGTTGTTGTTGTTGTCGTTTATTTGACGTTGTTGTTGTTGTTGTTTATTTGACGTTGTTGTTGTTGTTGTTTATTTGATGTTGTTGTTGTTGTTATTTATTTGATGTTGTTGTTGTTATTATTATTTATTTGACGTTGTTGTTGTTGTTTATTTGACGTTGTTATTGTTGTTTATTGGACGTTGTTATTGTCGTTTATTTGACGTTGTTTTTGTTATTTTACGTTGTTGTTGTTGTTGTATTTGTTGTTGTTGTATTTGTTGTTGTTGTTGTTGTTGCTTATTTGACGTTGTTGTTATTGTAGCTATTTATTTGACGTTGTTATTGTTGTTGTTTATTTGACGTTGTTGTTGTTGTTGTTGTTTATTTGACGTTATTGTTGTTGTTGTTTATTTGACGTTGTTGTTGTTGTTGTTATATTTGTTATTGTTGTTATTGTTGTTGCTTATTTGACGTTGACGTTATTGTTGTTGTTGTTTATTTGAAGTTGTTGTTGTTGACGTTGTTGTTGTTGTTGTTTATTTGACGTTGTTGTTGTTGTTGTTGTTGTTCTTTATTTGACGTTGTTGTTGTTGTTGTTGTTGTTTTTGTTGTTTATTTGACGTTGTTGTTGTTATTTATTTGACGTTGTTGTTGTTGTTGTTTATTTGAAGTTGTTGTTAACGTTGTTGTTGTTGGTGTTTATTTGACGTTGTTGTTGTTGTTGTTGTTTATTTGACGTTGTTGTTGTTGTTGTTGACGTTGTTATTGTTGTTGTTTATTTGATGTTGTTATTGTTGTTGTTGACATAGTTGTTGTTGTTTATTTGACGTTGTTGTTGTTGTTGCCGTTGTTGTTTATTTGACATTGTTGTTGTTGTTGTTGATTTGACGTTGTTGTTGTTGTTAATATTGTTGTTGTTGTTGTTGTTAATTTAACGTTGTTGTTGTTTATTTGATGTTGTTGTTGTTGTTGTTTATTTAACGTTGTTGTTGTTGTTTATTTGACGTTATTGTTGTTGTTTATTTGACGTTGTTATTGTTGTTGTTGTTGTTTATTTGACGTTGTTGTTGTTGTTGTTTATTTGACGTTGTTGTTGTTGTTGTTTATTAGACGTTGTTAATGTCTATGACATTGTTGTTGTTGTTTCTGTTGTTTATTTGACGTTGTTGTTATTGTTGTTGTTGTTATTTTTGTTGTTGTTATTGTTGGTGTTGTTGTTGTTTATTTGACGTTGTTGTTGTTGTTGTTTATTTGACATTGTTGTTGTTGTTTATTTGACGTTGTTGTTGTTGTTTATTTGACGTTGTTGTTGTTGTTGTTTTTTTGAAATTGCTGTTGTTGTTGTTGTTGACGTTGTTGTAGTTGTTTATTTGACGTTGTTGTCGTTGTTGTTTATTTGATGTTGTTTTAGTTGTTGTTGTTTATTTGTTGTTGTTGTTGTTTTTTATTTGACGTTGTTGTTGTTGACATTGTTGTTATTGTTGTTGTTTATTTGACGTTGTTGTTGTTGTTTTTTATTTGATGTTGTTGTTGTTAACATTGTTGTTGTTGTTGTTTATTTGACGTTGTTGTTGTTGTTGTTTAGTTGACGTTGTTGTTGTTATTGACGTTGTTGTTGTTGTTGTTGTTTATTTGACATTTTTGTTGTTGTTGATGTTGTTGTTGTTGTTGTTTTTTATTTGACATTGTTGTTGTTGTTGTTTATTTGACGTTGTTGTTGTTCTTATTGTTGTTGTTGTTGTTAATTTGACATTGTTGTTGTTGTTGTTTATTTGACGTTGTTGTTGTTGTTGTTTATTTGACGTTGTTGTTGTTGTTTATTTGATGTTGTTGTTGTTGTTATTTATTTGACGTTGTTGATGTTGTTGACATTGTTGTTGTTGTTTTTGTTGTTTATTTGACGTTGTTGTTGTTGTTGTTATTTTTGTTGTTGTTATTGTTGGTGCTGTTGTTGTTTATTTGACGTTCTTGTTGTTGTTGTTGTTGTTGTTGTTTATTTGACGTTGTTGTTGTTTATGTGACGTTGTTGTTGTTTTTTATTTGACGTTGTTGTTGTTGTTGTTGTTTATTTGACGTTGTTGTTGTTGTTTATTTGACATTGCTGTTGTTGTTGTTGTTGACGTTGTTGTTGTAGTTGTTTATTTGACGTTGTTGTTGTTGTTGTTTATTTGATGTTGTTTTAGTTGTTGTTTTTTATTTGACGTTGTTGTTGTTGACATTGTTGTTATTGTTTTTTATTTGACGTTGTTGTTATTGTTTTTTATTTGACGTTGTTGTTGTTGACATTGTTGTTGTTGTTGTTTATTTGACGTTGTTGTTGTTGTTGTTGTTGTTCTTTATTTGACGTTGTTGTTGTTGTTGTTGTTGTTTTTGTTGTTTATTTGACGTTGTTGTTGTTATTTATTTGACGTTGTTGTTGTTGTTGTTTATTTGACGTTGTTGTTAACGTTGTTGTTGTTGGTGTTTATTTGACGTTGTTGTTGTTGTTGTTTATTTGACGTTGTTGTTGTTGTTGTTGACGTTGTTATTTTTGTCGTTTATTTGATGTTGTTATTGTTGTTGTTGACATAGTTGTTGTTGTTTATTTGACGTTGTTGTTGTTGTTGCCGTTGTTGTTTATTTGACATTGTTGTTGTTGATTTGACGTTGTTGTTGTTGTTGTTGTTGATGTTAATTTAACGTTGTTGTTGTTGTTTATTTGATGTTGTTGTTGTTGTTGTTTATTTAACGTTGTTGTTGTTGTTTATTTGACGTTATTGTTGTTGTTTATTTGACGTTGTTATTGTTGTTGTTGTTGTTTATTTGACGTTGTTGTTGTTGTTGTTTATTTGACGTTGTTGTTGTTGTTGTTTATTAGACGTTGTTAATGTCTATGACATTGTTGTTGTTGTTTTTGTTGTTTATTTGACGTTGTTGTTATTGTTGTTGTTGTTATTTTTGTTGTTGTTATTGTTGGTGTTGTTGTTGTTTATTTGACGTTGTTGTTGTTGTTGTTTATTTGACATTGTTGTTGTTGTTGTTTATTTGACGTTGTTGTTGTTGTTTATTTGACGTTGTTGTTGTTGTTGTTTTTTTGAAATTACTGTTGTTGTTGTTGTTGACGTTGTTGTAGTTGTTTATTTGACGTTGTTGTCGTTGTTGTTTATTTGATGTTGTTTTAGTTGTTGTTGTTTATTTGTTGTTGTTGTTGTTTTTTATTTGACGTTGTTGTTGTTGACATTGTTGTTGTTGTTGTTGTTTATTTGACGTTGTTGTTGTTGTTTTTTATTTGACGTTGTTGTTGTTGACATTGTTGTTGTTGTTGTTTATTTGACGTTGTTGTTGTTGTTGTTTAGTTGACGTTGTTGTTGTTATTGACGTTGTTGTTGTTGTTGTTTATTTGACATTTTTGTTGTTGTTGATGTTGTTGTTGTTGTTGTTTTTTATTTGACGTTGTTGTTGTTGTTGTTTATTTGACGTTGTTGTTGTTCTTATTGTTGTTGTTGTTGTTAATTTGACATTGTTGTTGTTGTTGTTTATTTGACGTTGTTGTTGTTGTTGTTTATTTGATGTTGTTGTTGTTGTTTATTTGATGTTGTTGTTGTTGTTATTTATTTGACGTTGTTAATGTTGTTGACATTGTTGTTGTTGTTTTTGTTGTTTATTTGACGTTGTTGTTGTTGTTGTTATTTTTGTTGTTGTTATTGTTGGTGCTGTTGTTGTTTATTTGACGTTCTTGTTGTTGTTGTTGTTGTTTATTTGACGTTGTTGTTGTTTTTTATTTGACGTTGTTGTTGTTGTTGTTGTTGTTGTTGTTTATTTGACGTTGTTGTTGTTGTTGTTTATTTGAGATTGCTGTTGTTGTTGTTGTTGACGTTGTTGTTGTAGTTGTTTATTTGACGTTGTTGTTGTTGTTGTTTATTTGATGTTGTTTTAGTTGTTGTTGTTTATTTGACGTTGTTGTTGTTTTTTATTTGACGTTGTTGTTGTTGACATTGTTGTTATTGTTTTTTATTTGACGTTGTTGTTATTGTTTTTTATTTGATGTTGTTGTTGTTGACATTGTTGTTGTTGTTGTTTATTTGACGTTGTTGTTGTTGTTATTTATTTGACGTAGTTGTTGTTATTGACGTTGTTGTTGTTGTTGTTTATTTGACATTTTTGTTGTTGTTGATGTTGTTGTTTTTTATTTGACGTTGTTGTTGTTGTTGTTGTTTATTTGACGTTGTTGTTGTTGTTGTTATTGTTGTTGTTGTTGTTAATTTGACGTTGTTGTTGTTGTTTATTTGACATTTTTGTTGTTATTATTTATTTGACGTTGTTGTTGTTGTTGTTTATTTGACGTTGTTATTGTTGTTTATTGGACGTTGTTATTGTTGTTTATTTGACGTTGTTTTTGTTATTTTACGTTGTTGTTGTTGTTGTATTTGTTGTTGTTGTATTTGTTGTTGTTGTTGTTGTTGCTTATTTGACGTTGTTGTTATTGTTGCTATTTATTTGACGTTGTTATTGTTGTTGTTTATTTGACGTTGTTATTGTTGTTGTTATTGTTGTTGTTGTTGTTGTTAATTTGACGTTGTTATTGTTGTTTATTTGACGTTGTTGTTGTTGTTTATTTAACGTTGTTGTTGTTGTTATTTATTTGACGTTGTTGTTGTTGTTGTTTATTTGACGTTGTTATTTATTTGACATTGTTGTTTATTTGACGTTGTTGTTTATTTGACGTTGTTGTTGTTATTTGAAGTTGTTGTTGTTGTTGTATTTGTTGTTGTTCTTGTTGTTGTTTATTTGACGTTGTTGTTGTTGTTTATTTGACGTTATTGTTGTTGTTTATTTGACGTTGTTATTGTTGTTGTTGTTGTTTATTTGACGTTGTTGTTGACGTTGTTGTTGTTGTTGTTTATTTGACGTTGTTGTTGTTGTTGTTTATTAGACGTTGTTAATGTTGTTGACATTGTTGTTGTTGTTTTTGTTGTTTATTTGACGTTGTTGTTGTTGTTGTTGTTGTTATTTTTGTTGTTGTTATTGTTGGTGTTGTTGTTGTTTACTTGACGTCATTGTTGTTGTTGTTGTTATTTTTTTTGTTGTTATTGTTGGTGTTGGTGTTGTTTATTTGACGTTGTTGTTGTTGTTGTTTATTTGACGTTGTTGTTGTTGTTTATTTGACGTTGTTGTTGTTGTTTATTTGACGTTGTTGTTGTTGTTGTTTATTTGATGTTGTTGTTGTTGTTGTTTATTTGACATTGCTGTTGTTGTTGTTGACGTTGTTGTTGTAGTTTTTTATTTGACGTTGTTGTTGTTGTTGTTTATTTGATGTTGTTTTAGTTGGTGTTGTTTATTTGACGTTGTTGTTGTTTTTTATTTGACGTTGTTGTTGTTGACATTGTTGTTATTGTTTTTTATTTGACGTTGTTGTTATTGTTTTTTATTTGACGTTGTTGTTGTTGACATTGTTGTTGTTGTTGTTTATTTGACGTTGTTGTTGTTTATTTGACGTAGTTGTTGTTATTGACGTTGTTGTTGTTGTTGTTGTTTTTGTTGTTTATTTGACATTTTTGTTGTTGTTGATGTTGTTGTTTTTTATTTGACGTTGTTGTTGTTGTTTATTTGACGTTGTTGTTGTTGTTGTTGTTTATTTGACATTTTTGTTGGTTTTGATGTTGTTGTTGTTGTTGTTTTTTATTTGACGTTGTTGTTGTTGTTGTTTATTTGACGTTGTTGTTGTTCTTATTGTTGTTGTTGTTGTTAATTTGACATTGTTGTTGTTGTTGTTTATTTGACGTTGTTGTTGTTGTTTATTTGACGTTGTTGTTGTTGTTTATTTGATGTTGTTGTTGTTGTTATTTTTGTTGTTGTTATTGTTGGTGCTGTTGTTGTTTATTTGACGTTCTTGTTGTTGTTGTTGTTTATTTGACGTTGTTGTTGTTTATTTGACGTTGTTGTTGTTGTTTATTTGACGTTGTTGTTGTTGTTGTTTATTTGACGTTGTTGTTGTTGTTGTTTATTTGACATTGCTGTTGTTGTTGTTGTTGACGTTGTTGTTGTAGTTGTTTATTTGACGTTGTTGTTGTTGTTGTTTATTTGATGTTGTTTTAGTTATTGTTGTTTATTTGACGTTGTTGTTGTTTTTTATTTGACGTTGTTGTTGTTGACATTGTTGTTATTGTTTTTTATTTGACGTTGTTGTTATTGTTTTTTATTTGACGTTGTTGTTGTTGACATTGTTGTTGTTGTTTATTTGACGTTGTTGTTGTTGTTTATTTGACATTTTTGTTGTTGTTGATGTTGTTGTTTTTTATTTGACGTTGTTGTTGTTGTTGTTTATTTGACGTTGTTGTTGTTGTTGTTATTGTTGTTGTTGTTGTTTATTTGACGTTGTTGTTGTTGTTGTTTATTTGACGTTGTTGTTGTTGTTGTTTATTTGACGTTGTTGTTGTTGTTGTTTATTTGATGTTGTTGTTGTTGTTATTTATTTGACGTTGTTGTTGTTGTTATTATTTATTTAACGTTGTTGTTGTTGTTGTTTATTTGTCGTTGTTATTGTTGTTTATTGGACGTTGTTATTGTTGTTTATTTAACGTGTTTTTGTTATTTTACGTTGTTGTTGTTGTTGTATTTGTTGTTGTTGTATTTGTTGGTGTTGGTGTTGTTGTTGTTGCTTATTTGACGTTGTTGTTATTGTTGCTATTTATTTGACGTTGTTATTGTTGTTGTTTATTTGACGTTGTTGTTGTTGTTTTTGTTGTTTATTTGACGTTGTTGTTGTTATTTATTTGACGTTGTTGTTGTTGTTTATTTGACGTTGTTGTTAACGTTGTTGTTGTTGGTGTTTATTTGACGTTGTTGTTGTTGTTGTTGTTGTTTATTTGACGTTGTTGTTGTTGTTGACGTTGTTATTGTTGTTGTTTATTTGATGTTGTTATTGTTGTTTTTGACATAGTTGTTGTTGTTTATTTGACGTTGTTGTTGTTATTGACGTTGTTGTTGTTGTTCTTGTTTATTTGACATTTTTGTTGTTTATTTGACGTTGTTGTTGTTGTTGTTTTTTATTTGACGTTGTTGTTGTTGTTGTTTATTTGACGTTGTTGTTGTTCTTATTGTTGTTGTTGTTGTTAATTTGACATTGTTGTTGTTGTTGTTTATTTGACGTTGTTGTTGTTGTTGTTTATTTGACGTTGTTGTTGTTTATTTGATGTTGTTGTTGTTGTTATTTATTTGACGTTGTTAATGTTGTTGACATTGTTGTTGTGTTTTTGTTGTTTATTTGACGTTGTTGTTGTTGTTGTTGTTATTTTTGTTGTTGTTATTGTTGGTGCTGTTGTTGTTTATTTGACGTTCTTGTTGTTGTTGTTGTTTATTTGACGTTCTTGTTGTTTATTTGACGTTGTTGTTGTTGTTTATTTGACGTTGTTGTTGTTGTTGTTTATTTGACGTTGTTGTTGTTGTTGTTGTTTATTTGACATTGCTGTTGTTGTTGTTGTTGTTGACGTTGTTGTTGTAGTTGTTAATTTGACGCTGTTGTTGTTGTTGTTGTTTATTTGATGTTGTTTTAGTTGTTGTTGATTATTTGACGTTGTTGTTGTTTTTTATTTGACGTTGTTGTTGTTGACATTGTTGTTATTGTTTTTTATTTGACGTTGTTGTTATTGTTTTTTATTTGACGTTGTTGTTGTTGACATTGTTGTTGTTGTTGTTTATTTGACGTTGTTGTTGTTGTTTATTTGACGTAGTTGTTGTTATTGACGTTGTTGTTGTTGTTGTTTATTTGACATTTTTGTTGTTGTTGATGTTGTTGTTTTTTATTTGACGTTGTTGTTGTTGTTGTTTATTTGACGTTGTTGTTGTTGTTGTTATTGTTGTTGTTGTTGTTAATTTGACGTTGTTGTTGTTGTTGTTTATTTGACGTTGTTGTTGTTGTTGTTTATTTGACATTGTTGTTGTTGTTGTTTATTTGATGTTGTTGTTGTTGTTATTTATTTGACGTTGTTGTTGTTGTTATTATTTATTTAACGTTGTTGTTGTTGTTGTTTATTTGACGTTGTTATTGTTGTTTATTGGACGTTGTTATTGTTGTTTATTTGACGTTGTTTTTGTTATTTTACGTTGTTGTTGTTGTTGTATTTGTTGTTGTTGTATTTGTTGGTGTTGTTGTTGTTGCTTATTTGACGTTGTTGTTATTGTTGCTATTTATTTGACGTTGTTATTGTTGTTGGTTATGTGACGTTGTTGTTGTTGTTTTTGTTGTTTATTTGACGTTGTTGTTGTTATTTATTTGACGTTGTTGTTGTTGTTGTTTATTTGACGTTGTTGTTAACGTTGTTGTTGTTGGTGTTTATTTGACGTTGTTGTTGTTGTTGTTGTTGTTTATTTGACGTTGTTGTTGTTGTTGACGTTGTTATTGTTGTTGTTTATTTGATGTTGTTATTGTTGTTGTTGACATAGTTGTTGTTGTTTATTTGACGTTGTTGTTGTTGTTGTTGTTGCCGTTGTTGTTTATTTGACATTGTTGTTGTTGTTGTTTATTTGACTATGTTGTTGTTGTTGTTATTGTTGTTGTTGTTGTTGTTAATTTGACGTTGTTGTTGTTGTTTATTTGACGTTGTTGTTGTTGTTGTTTATTTAACGTTGTTGTTGTTATTTATTTGACGTTGTTGTTGTTGTTGTTGTTTATTTGACGTTGTTGTTTATTTGACATTGTTGTTTATTTGACGTCATTGTTGTTATCTGAAGTTGTTGTTGTTGTTGTTGTTTATTTGACGTTATTGTTGTTGTTGTTTATTTGACGTTGTTGTTGTTATATTTGTTATTGTTGTTATTGTTGTTGCTTATTTGACGTTGACGTTATTGTTGTTGTTGTTTATTTGAAGTTGTTGTTGTTGTTGACGTTGTTGTTGTTGTTTATTTGACGTTGTTGTTGTTGTTGTTGTTGTTGTTCTTTATTTGACGTTGTTGTTGTTGTTGTTTTTGTTGTTTATTTGACGTTGTTGTTGTTATTTATTTGACGTTGTTGTTGTTGTTGTTTATTTGACGTTGTTGTTGTTTATTTGACGTTGTTGTTTATTTGACGTTGTTGTTTATTTGACGTTGTTGTTTATTTGACGTTGTTGTTGTTATTTGAAGTTATTGTTGTTGTTGTATTTGTTGTTGGTGTTGTTGTTGTTTATTTGACGTTGTTGTTGTTTTTGTTGTTTATTTGACGTTGTTGTTGTTATTTATTTGACGTTGTTGTTGTTGTTGTTTATTTGACGTTGTTGTTGTTGTTGTTTATTTGACGTTGTTGTTGTTGTTGTTTATTTGACATTGCTGTTGTTGTTGTTGTTGACGTTGTTGTTGTAGTTGTTTATTTGACGTTGTTGTTGTTGTTGTTGTTTATTTGATGTTGTTTTAGTTGTTGTTGTTTATTTGACGTTGTTGTTGTTTTTTATTTGACGTTGTTGTTGTTGACATTGTTGTTATTGTTTTTTATTTGACGTTGTTGTTATTGTTTTTTATTTGACGTTGTTGTTGTTGACATTGTTGTTGTTGTTGTTTATTTGACGTTGTTGTTGTTTATTTGACGTAGTTGTTGTTATTGACGTTGTTGTTGTTGTTGTTGTTGTTGTTTATTTGACATTTTTGTTGTTGTTGATGTTGTTGTTTTTTATTTGACGTTGTTGTTGTTGTTTATTTGACATTGTTGTTATTGTTGTTATTGTTGTTGTTGTTGTTAATTTGACGTTGTTGTTGTTGTTGTTTATTTGACGTTGTTGTTGTTGTTGTTTATTTGACGTTGTTGTTGTTGTTTATTTGATGTTGTTGTTGTTGTTATTTATTTGATGTTGTTGTTGTTGTTATTATTTATTTGACGTTGTTGTTGTTGTTTATTTGACGTTGTTATTGTTGTTTATTGGACGTTGTTATTGTCGTTTATTTGACGTTGTTTTTGTTATTTTACGTTGTTGTTGTTGTTGTATTTGTTGTTGTTGTTGTTGTTGCTTATTTGACGTTGTTGTTATTGTTGCTATTTATTTGACGTTGTTATTGTTGTTGTTTATTTGACGTTGTTGTTGTTGTTGTTGTTTATTTGACGTTATTGTTGTTGTTGTTTATTTGACGTTGTTGTTGTTGTTGTTATATTTGTTATTGTTGTTATTGTTGTTGCTTATTTGACGTTGACGTTATTGTTGTTGTTGTTTATTTGAAGTTGTTGTTGTTGACGTTGTTGTTGTTGTTGTTTATTTGACGTTGTTGTTGTTGTTGTTGTTGTTGTTCTTTATTTGACGTTGTTGTTGTTGTTGTTTTTGTTGTTTATTTGACGTTGTTGTTGTTATTTATTTGACGTTGTTGTTGTTGTTGTTTATTTGAAGTTGTTGTTAACGTTGTTGTTGTTGTTGTTTATTTGACGTTGTTGTTGTTGTTGTTTATTTGACGTTGTTGTTGTTGTTGTTGACGTTGTTATTGTTGTTGTTTATTTGATGTTGTTATTATTGTTGTTGACATAGTTGTTGTTATTTATTTGACGTTGTTGTTGTTGTTGCCGTTGTTGTTTATTTGACATTGTTGTTGTTGTTGTTTATTTGACGTTGTTGTTGTTGTTGTTATTCTTCTTGTTGTTGTTGTTAATTTGACGTTGTTGTTGTTGTTTATTTGACGTTGTTGTTGTTGTTGTTTATTTAACGTTGTTGTTGTTGTTATTTATTTGATGTTGTTGTTGTTGTTGTTTATTTGACGTTGTTATTTATTTGACATTGTTGTTTATTTGACGTTGTTGTTTAATTGACGTTGTTGTTGTTATTTGAAGTTGTTGTTGTTGTTGTATTTGTTGTTGTTGTTGTTGTTGTTTATTTGACGTTGTTGTTGTTGTTTATTTGACATTGTTGTTGTTTATTTGACGATGTTATTGTTGTTGTTGTTGTTGTTTATTTGACGTTGTTGTTGACGTTGTTGTTGTTGTTGTTTATTTGACGTTGTTGTTGTTGTTGTTGTTTATTAGACGTTGTTAATGTTGTTGACATTGTTGTTGTTGTTTTTGTTGTTTATTTGACGTTGTTGTTGTTGTTGTTGTTATTTTTGTTGTTGTTATTGTTGGTGTTGTTGTTGTTTATTTGACGTTATTGTTGTTGTTGTTGTTGTTATTTTTGTTGTTGTTATTGTTGGTGTTGTTGTTGTTTATTTGACGTTGTTGTTGTTGTTGTTTATTTGACGTTGTTGTTGTTGTTTATTTGACGTTGTTGTTGTTGTTTGTTTGACATTGTTGTTGTTGTTGTTGACGTTGTTGTTGTAGTTGTTTATTTGACGTTGTTGTTGTTGTTTATTTGATGTTGTTTTAGTTGTTGTTGTTTATTTGACGTTGTTGTTGTTTTTTATTTGACGTTGTTGTTGTTGACATTGTTGTTGTTGTTGTTATTTATTTGACGTTCTTGTTGTTGTTTTTTATTTGACGTTGTTGTTGTTGACATTGTTGTTGTTGTTGTTGTTTATTTGACGTAGTTGTTGTTATTGATGTTGTTGTTGTTGTTGTTTATTTGACGTTTTTGTTGTTGTTGATGTTGTTGTTGTTGTTGTTTTTTATTTGACGTTGTTGTTGTTGTTGTTGTTGTTTATTTGACGTTGTTGTTGTTGTTTTTTATTTGACGTTGTTGTTGTTGACATTGTTGTTGTTGTTGTTGTTTATTTGACGTAGTTGTTGTTATTGATGTTGTTGTTGTTGTTGTTGTTGTTGTTGTTGTTGTTGTTTATTTGACATTTTTGTTGTTGTTGATGTTGTTGTTGTTGTTGTTTTTTATTTGACGTTGTTGTTGTTGTTGTTGTTTATTTGACGTTGTTGTTGTTGTTATTGTTGTTTATTTGACGTAGTTGTTGTTATTGACGTTGTTGTTGTTGTTGTTTATTTGACGTTGTTGTTGTTGTTGTTTATTTGACGTTGTTGTTGTTGTTGTTTATTTGACGTTGTTGTTGTTGTTGTTTATTTGATGTTGTTGTTGTTTATTTGACGTTGTTGTTGTTGTTGTTGTTTATTTGATGTTGTTGTTGTTGTTATTTATTTGACGTTGTTGTTGTTGTTATTGTTTATTTGACGTTGTTGTTGTTGTTGTTTATTTAACGTTGTTATTGTTGTTTATTTGACGTTGTTATTGTTGTTTATTTGACGTTGTTGTTGTTGTTATTGTTTGTGTTGTTGTTGTTGTTTATTTGACGTTGTTGTTGTTGTTTATTTGACATTGTTGTTGTGGTTGTTATTTATTTGACGTTGTTGTTGTTGTTGTTTATTTGACGTTGTTATTATTGTTTATTGGACGTTGTTATTGTTGTTTATTTGACGTTGTTTTTGTTATTTTACGTTGTTGTTGTTGTTGTTGTTGTATTTGTTGTTGTTGTATTTGTTGTTGTTGTTGTTGTTGCTTATTTGACGTTGTTGTTATTGTTGCTATTTATTTGACGTTGTTATTGTTGTTGTTTATTTGACGTTGTTGTTGTTGTTTTTGTTGTTTATTTGACGTTGTTGTTGTTATTTATTTGACGTTGTTGTTGTTGTTGTTTATTTGACGTTGTTGTTTATTTGACATTGTTGTTTATTTGACGTTGTTGTTTATTTGACGTTGTTGTTGTTATTTGAAGTTGTTGTTGTTGTTGTATTTGTTGTTGTTCTTGTTGTTGTTTATTTGACGTTGTTGTTGTTGTTGTTTATTTGACGTTATTGTTGTTGTTTATTTGACGTTGTTATTGTTGTTATTGTTGTTTATTTGACGTTGTTGTTGACGTTGTTGTTGTTGTTGTTTATTTGACGTTGTTGTTGTCGTTGTTTATTAGACGTTGTTAATGTTGTTGACATTGTTGTTGTTGTTTTTGTTGTTTATTTGACGTTGTTGTTGTTGTTGTTATTTTTGTTGTTGTTATTGTTGGTGTTGTTGTTGTTTATTTGACGTTATTGTTGTTGTTGTTGTTATTTTTGTTGTTGTTATTGTTGGTGTTGTTGTTGTTTATTTGACGTTGTTGTTGTTGTTTATTTGACATTGTTGTTGTTGTTGTTTATTTGACGTTGTTGTTGTTGTTTATTTGACGTTGTTGTTGTTGTTGTTTTTTTGAAATTGCTGTTGTTGTTGTTGTTGACGTTGTTGTAGTTGTTTATTTGACGTTGTTGTCGTTGTTGTTTATTTGATGTTGTTTTAGTTGTTGTTGTTTATTTGTTGTTGTTGTTGTTTTTTATTCGATGTTGTTGTTGTTGACATTGTTGTTATTGTTGTTGTTTATTTGACGTTGTTGTTGTTGTTGTTTTTTATTTGACGTTGTTGTTGTTGACATTGTTGTTGTTGTTGTTGTTGTTTATTTGACGTTGTTGTTGTTGTTGTTTAGTTGACGTTGTTGTTGTTATTGACGTTGTTGTTGTTGTTGTTGTTTATTTGACATTTTTGTTGTTGTTGATGTTGTTGTTGTTGTTGTTTTTTATTTGACGTTGTTGTTGTTGTTGTTTATTTGACGTTGTTGTTGTTCTTATTGTTGTTGTTGTTGTTGTTATTGACGTTGTTGTTGTTGTTGTTGTTTATTTGACATTTTTGTTGTTGTTGATGTTGTTGTTGTTGTTGTTTTTTATTTTACGTTGTTGTTGTTGTTGTTTATTTGACGTTGTTGTTGTTGTTGTTTATTTGACGTTGTTGTTGTTGTTTATTTGATGTTGTTGTTGTTGTTATTTATTTGACGTTGTTAATGTTTTTGACATTGTTGTTGTTGTTTTTGTTGTTTATTTGACGTTGTTGTTGTTGTTGTTATTTTTGTTGTTGTTATTGTTGGTGTTGTTGTTGTTTATTTGACGTTCTTGTTGTTGTTGTTGTTTATTTGACGTTGTTGTTGTTTATTTGACGTTGTTGTTGTTGTTTTTTATTTGACGTTGTTGTTGTTGTTGTTGTTGTTGTTTATTTGACATTGTTGTTGTTGTTTATTTGATGTTGTTTTAGTTGTTGTTGTTTATTTGACGTTGTTGTTGTTTTTTATTTGACGTTGTTGTTGTTGACATTGTTGTTGTTGTTGTTATTTATTTGACGTTCTTGTTGTTGTTTTTTATTTGACGTTGTTGTTGTTGACATTGTTGTTGTTGTTGTTGTTTATTTGACGTAGTTGTTGTTATTGATGTTGTTGTTGTTGTTGTTGTTTATTTGACGTTTTTGTTGTTGTTGATGTTGTTGTTGTTGTTGTTTTTTATTTGACGTTGTTGTTGTTGTTGTTTATTTGACGTTGTTGTTGTTGTTTTTTATTTGACGTTGTTGTTGTTGACATTGTTGTTGTTGTTGTTGTTTATTTGACTTAGTTGTTGTTATTGATGTTGTTGTTGTTGTTGTTGTTGTTGTTGTTGTTTATTTGACATTTTTGTTGTTGTTGATGTTGTTGTTGTTGTTGTTTTTTATTTGACGTTGTTGTTGTTGTTGTTTATTTGACGTTGTTGTTGTTGTTGTTATTGTTGTTTATTTGACGTAGTTGTTGTTATTGACGTTGTTGTTGTTGTTGTTTATTTGACATTTTTGTTGTTGTTGATGTTGTTGTTGTTGTTGTTTTTTATTTGACGTTGTTGTTGTTGTTTATTTGACGTTGTTGTTGTTGTTATTGTTGTTGTTGTTGTTGTTAATTTGACGTTGTTGTTGTTGTTGTTTATTTGACGTTGTTGTTGTTGTTGTTTATTTGACGTTGTTGTTGTTGTTGTTTATTTGATGTTGTTGTTGTTTATTTGACGTTGTTGTTGTTGTTGTTGTTTATTTGATGTTGTTGTTGTTGTTATTTATTTGACGTTGTTGTTGTTGGTATTGTTTATTTGACGTTGTTGTTGTTGTTGTTTATTTGACGTTGTTATTGTTGTTTATTTGACGTTGTTATTGTTGTTTATTTGACGTTGTTGTTGTTGTTATTGTTTGTGTTGTTGTTGATGTTTATTTGACGTTGTTGTTGTTGTTTATTTGACATTGTTGTTGTGGTTGTTATTTATTTGACATTGTTGTTGTTGTTGTTTATTTGACGTTGTTATTGTTGTTTATTGGACGTTGTTATTGTTGTTTATTTGACGTTGTTTTTGTTATTTTACGTTGTTGTTGTTGTTGTTGTATTTGTTGTTGTTGTATTTGTTGTTGTTGTTGTTGTTGCTTATTTGACGTTGTTGTTATTGTTGCTATTTATTTGACGTTGTTATTGTTGTTGTTTATTTGACGTTGTTGTTGTTGTTGTTTTTGTTGTTTATTTGACGTTGTTGTTGTTATTTATTTGACGTTGTTGTTGTTGTTGTTTATTTGACGTTGTTGTTAATGTTGTTGTTGTTGGTGTTTATTTGACGTTGTTGTTGTTGTTGTTGTTGTTTATTTGACGTTGTTGTTGTTGTTGTTGACGTTGTTATTGTTGTTGTTTATTTGATGTTGTTATTGTTGTTGTTGACATAGTTGTTGTTGTTTATTTGACGTTGTTGTTGTTGTTGCCGTTGTTGTTTATTTGACATTGTTGTTGTTGTTGTTTATTTGACGTTGTTGTTGTTGTTGTTATTGTTGTTGTTGTTGTTGTTAATTTGACGTTGTTGTTGTTGTTTATTTGACGTTGTTGTTGTTGTTGTTTATTTAACGTTGTTGTTGTTGTTATTTATTTGACGTTGTTGTTATTGTTGTTTATTTGACGTTGTTGTTTATTTGACATTGTTGTTTATTTGACGTTGTTGTTTATTTGACGTTGTTGTTGTTATTTGAAGTTGTTGTTGTTGTTGTATTTGTTGTTGTTCTTGTTGTTGTTTATTTGACGTTGTTGTTGTTGTTGTTTATTTGACGTTATTGTTGTTGTTTATTTGACGTTGTTATTGTTGTTATTGTTGTTTATTTGACGTTGTTGTTGACGTTGTTGTTGTTGTTGTTTATTTGACGTTGTTGTTGTCGTTGTTTATTAGACGTTGTTAATGTTGTTGACATTGTTGTTGTTGTTTTTGTTGTTTATTTGACGTTGTTGTTGTTGTTGTTATTTTTGTTGTTGTTATTGTTGGTGTTGTTGTTGTTTATTTGACGTTATTGTTGTTGTTGTTGTTGTTATTTTTTTTGTTGTTATTGTTGGTGTTGTTGTTGTTTATTTGACGTTGTTGTTGTTGTTTATTTGGCATTGTTGTTGTTGTTGTTTATTTGACGTTGTTGTTGTTGTTTATTTGACGTTGTTGTTGTTGTTGTTTTTTTGAAATTGCTGTTGTTGTTGTTGTTGACGTTGTTGTAGTTGTTTATTTGACGTTGTTGTCGTTGTTGTTTATTTGATGTTGTTTTAGTTGTTGTTGTTTATTTGTTGTTGTTGTTGTTTTTTATTCGATGTTGTTGTTGTTGACATTGTTGTTATTGTTGTTGTTTATTTGACGTTGTTGTTGTTGTTTTTTTATTTGACGTTGTTGTTGTTGACATTGTTGTTGTTGTTGTTGTTGTTGTTTATTTGACGTTGTTGTTGTTGTTGTTTAGTTGACGTTGTTGTTGTTATTGACGTTGTTGTTGTTGTTGTTGTTTATTTGACATTTTTGTTGTTGTTGATGTTGTTGTTGTTGTTGTTTTTTATTTGACGTTGTTGTTGTTGTTGTTTATTTGACGTTGTTGTTGTTCTTATTGTTGTTGTTGTTGTTGTTATTGACGTTGTTGTTGTTGTTGTTGTTTATTTGACATTTTTGTTGTTGTTGATGTTGTTGTTGTTGTTGTTTTTTATTTGACGTTGTTGTTGTTGTTGTTTATTTGACGTTGTTGTTGTTGTTGTTTATTTGACGTTGTTGTTGTTGTTTATTTGATGTTGTTGTTGTTGTTATTTATTTGACGTTGTTAATGTTTTTGACATTGTTGTTGTTGTTTTTGTTGTTTATTTGACGTTGTTGTTGTTGTTGTTATTTTTGTTGTTGTTATTGTTGGTGTTGTTGTTGTTTATTTGACGTTCTTGTTGTTGTTGTTGTTTATTTGACGTTGTTGTTGTTTATTTGACGTTGTTGTTGTTGTTTTTTATTTGACGTTGTTGTTGTTGTTGTTGTTGTTGTTTATTTGACATTGTTGTTGTTGTTTATTTGATGTTGTTTTAGTTGTTGTTGTTTATTTGACGTTGTTGTTGTTTTTTATTTGACGTTGTTGTTGTTGACATTGTTGTTGTTGTTGTTATTTATTTGACGTTCTTGTTGTTGTTTTTTATTTGACGTTGTTGTTGTTGACATTGTTGTTGTTGTTGTTGTTTATTTGACGTAGTTGTTGTTATTGATGTTGTTGTTGTTGTTGTTGTTTATTTGACGTTTTTGTTGTTGTTGATGTTGTTGTTGTTGTTGTTTTTTATTTGACGTTGTTGTTGTTGTTGTTTATTTGACGTTGTTGTTGTTGTTTTTTATTTGACGTTGTTGTTGTTGACATTGTTGTTGTTGTTGTTGTTTATTTGACTTAGTTGTTGTTATTGATGTTGTTGTTGTTGTTGTTGTTGTTGTTGTTTATTTGACATTTTTGTTGTTGTTGATGTTGTTGTTGTTGTTGTTTTTTATTTGACGTTGTTGTTGTTGTTGTTTATTTGACGTTGTTGTTGTTGTTGTTATTGTTGTTTATTTGACGTAGTTGTTTTTATTGACGTTGTTGTTGTTGTTGTTTATTTGACATTTTTGTTGTTGTTGATGTTGTTGTTGTTGTTGTTTTTTATTTGACGTTGTTGTTGTTGTTTATTTGACGTTGTTGTTGTTGTTATTGTTGTTGTTGTTGTTGTTAATTTGACGTTGTTGTTGTTGTTGTTTATTTGACGTTGTTGTTGTTGTTGTTTATTTGACGTTGTTGTTGTTGTTGTTTATTTGATGTTGTTGTTGTTTATTTGACGTTGTTGTTGTTGTTGTTTATTTGATGTTGTTGTTGTTGTTATTTATTTGACGTTGTTGTTGTTGGTATTGTTTATTTGACGTTGTTGTTGTTGTTGTTTATTTGACGTTGTTATTGTTGTTTATTTGACGTTGTTATTGTTGTTTATTTGACGTTGTTGTTGTTGTTATTGTTTGTGTTGTTGTTGTTGTTTATTTGACGTTGTTGTTGTTGTTTATTTGACATTGTTGTTGTGGTTGTTATTTATTTGACATTGTTGTTGTTGTTGTTTATTTGACGTTGTTATTGTTGTTTATTGGACGTTGTTATTGTTGTTTATTTGACGTTGTTTTTGTTATTTTACGTTGTTGTTGTTGTTGTTGTTGTATTTGTTGTTGTTGTATTTGTTGTTGTTGTTGTTGTTGCTTATTTGACGTTGTTGTTATTGTTGCTATTTATTTGACGTTGTTATTGTTGTTGTTTATTTAACGTTGTTGTTGTTGTTGTTTTTGTTGTTTATTTGACGTTGTTGTTGTTATTTATTTGACGTTGTTGTTGTTGTTGTTTATTTGACGTTGTTGTTAATGTTGTTGTTGTTGGTGTTTATTTGATGTTGTTGTTGTTGTTGTTGTTGTTTATTTGACGTTGTTGTTGTTGTTGTTGACGTTGTTATTGTTGTTGTTTATTTGATGTTGTTATTGTTGTTGTTGACATAGTTGTTGTTGTTTATTTGACGTTGTTGTTGTTATTGCCGTTGTTGTTTATTTGACATTGTTGTTGTTGTTGTTTATTTGACGTTGTTGTTGTTGTTGTTATTGTTGTTGTTGTTGTTGTTAATTTGACGTTGTTGTTGTTGTTTATTTGACGTTGTTGTTGTTGTTGTTTATTTAACGTTGTTGTTGTTGTTATTTATTTGACGTTGTTGTTATTGTTGTTTATTTGACGTTGTTGTTTATTTGACATTGTTGTTTATTTGACGTTGTTGTTTATTTGACGTTGTTGTTGTTATTTGAAGTTGTTGTTGTTGTTGTATTTGTTGTTGTTCTTGTTGTTGTTTATTTGACGTTGTTGTTGTTGTTGTTTATTTGACGTTATTGTTGTTGTTTATTTGACGTTGTTATTGTTGTTATTGTTGTTTATTTGACGTTGTTGTTGACGTTGTTGTTGTTGTTGTTTATTTGACGTTGTTGTTGTCGTTGTTTATTAGACGTTGTTAATGTTGTTGACATTGTTGTTGTTGTTTTTGTTGTTTATTTGACGTTGTTGTTGTTGTTGTTATTTTTGTTGTTGTTATTGTTGGTGTTGTTGTTGTTTATTTGACGTTATTGTTGTTGTTGTTGTTGTTATTTTTTTTGTTGTTATTGTTGGTGTTGTTGTTGTTTATTTGACGTTGTTGTTGTTGTTTATTTGGCATTGTTGTTGTTGTTGTTTATTTGACGTTGTTGTTGTTGTTTATTTGACGTTGTTGTTGTTGTTGTTTTTTTGAAATTGCTGTTGTTGTTGTTGTTGACGTTGTTGTAGTTGTTTATTTGACGTTGTTGTCGTTGTTGTTTATTTGATGTTATTTTAGTTGTTGTTGTTTATTTGTTGTTGTTGTTGTTTTTTATTCGACGTTGTTGTTGTTGACATTGTTGTTGTTGTTGTTTATTTGACGTTGTTGTTGTTGTTTTTTATTTGACGTTGTTGTTGTTGACATTGTTGTTGTTGTTGTTGTTGTTGTTTATTTGACGTTGTTGTTATTGTTGTTTAGTTGACGTTGTTGTTGTTATTGACGTTGTTGTTGTTGTTGTTGTTTATTTGACATTTTTGTTGTTGTTGTTGTTGTTTTTTATTTGACGTTGTTGTTGTTGTTGTTTATTTGACGTTGTTGTTGTTCTTATTGCTGTTGTTGTTGTTAATTTGACATTGTTGTTGTTGTTGTTTATTTGACGTTGTTGTTGTTGTTGTTTATTTGACGTTGTTGTTGTTGTTTATTTGATGTTGTTGTTGTTGTTATTTATTTGACGTTATTAATGTTGTTGACATTGTTGTTGTTGTTTTTGTTGTTTATTTGACGTTGTTGTTGTTGTTGTTATTTTTGTTGTTGTTATTGTTGGTGTTGTTGTTGTTTATTTGACGTTCTTGTTGTTGTTGTTGTTTATTTGACGTTGTTGTTGTTTATTTGACGTTGTTGTTGTTTTTTATTTGACGTTGTTGTTGTTGTTGTTGTTGTTTATTTGACGTTGTTGTTGTTGTTGTTTATTTGACATTGTTGTTGTTGCTGTTGTTGACGTTGTTGTTGTAGTTGTTTATTTGACATTGTTGTTGTTGTTGTTTATTTGATGTTGTTTTAGTTGTTGTTGTTTATTTGACGTTGTTGTTGTTTTTTATTTGACGTTGTTGTTGTTGACATTGTTGTTATTGTTTTTTATTTGACGTTGTTGTTATTGTTTTTTATTTGACGTTGTTGTTGTTGACATTGTTGTTGTTGTTGTTTATTTGACGTTGTTGTTGTTGTTGTTTATTTGACGTAGTTGTTGTTATTGACGTTGTTGTTGTTGTTATTTATTTGACATTTTTGTTGTTGTTGATGTTGTTGTTTTTTATTTGACGTTGTTGTTGTTGTTGTTTATTTGACGTTGTTGTTGTTGTTGTTGTTATTGTTGTTGTTGTTGTTAATTTGACGTTGTTGTTGTTGTTGTTTATTTGACGTTGTTGTTGTTGTTGTTTATTTGACGTTGTTGTTGTTTATTTGATGTTGTTGTTGTTGTTATTTATTTGACGTTGTTGTTGTTGTTATTATTTATTTGACGTTGTTGTTGTTGTTTATTTGACGTTGTTATTGTTGTTTATTGGACGTTGTTATTATTGTTTATTTGACGTTGTTTTTGTTATTTTACGTTGTTGTTGTTGTTGTATTTGTTGTTGTTGTTGTTGCTTATTTGACGTTGTTGTTATTGTTGCTATTTATTTGACGTTGTTATTGTTGTTGTTTATTTGACATTGTTGTTGTTGTTTTTGTTGTTTATTTGACGTTGTTGTTGTTATTTATTTGACGTTGTTGTTGTTGTTGTTTATTTGACATTGTTGTTAACATTATTGTTGTTGGTGTTTATTTGACGTTATTGTTGTTGTTGTTGTTTATTTGACGTTGTTGTTGTTGTTGTTGACGTTGTTATTGCTGTTGTTTATTTGATGTTGTTATTGTTGTTGTTGACATAGTTGTTGTTGTTTATTTGACGTTGTTGTTGTTGTTGCCGTTGTTGTTTATTTGACATTGTTGTTGTAGTTGTTTATTTGACGTTGTTGTTGTTGTTGTTATTGTTGTTGTTGTTGTTGTTAATTTGAC
>OX451735.1:1330662700-1330707700 GCA_948472305.1 Vicia faba | reverse complement strand
GTTGTTGTTGTTGTTTATTTGACGTTGTTGTTGTTGTTGTTGTTGTTCTTTATTTGACGTTGTTGTTGTTGTTGTTTTTGTTGTTTATTTGACGTTGTTGTTGTTATTTATTTGACGTTGTTGTTGTTGTTGTTTATTTGAAGTTGTTGTTAACGTTGTTGTTGTTGGTGTTTATTTGACGTTGTTGTTGTTGTTGTTGTTTATTTGACGTTGTTGTTGTTGTTGTTGACGTTGTTATTGTTGTTGTTTATTTGATGTTGTTATTGTTGTTGTTGACATAGTTGTTGTTGTTTATTTGACGTTGTTGTTGTTGTTGCCGTTGTTGTTTATTTGACATTGTTGTTGTTGTTGTTGATTTGACGTTGTTGTTGTTGTTAATATTGTTGTTGTTGTTGTTGTTAATTTAACGTTGTTGTTGTTGTTTATTTGATGTTGTTGTTGTTGTTGTTTATTTAACGTTGTTGTTGTTGTTTATTTGACGTTATTGTTGTTGTTTATTTGACGTTGTTATTGTTGTTGTTGTTTTTTATTTGATGTTGTTGTTGTTTTTTATTTGATGTTGTTGTTGTTGTTATTTATTTGACGTTGTTGTTGTTGTTATTGTTTATTTGACGTTGTTGTTGTTGTTGTTGTTTATTTGACGTTGTTATTGTTGTTTATTTGACGTTGTTATTGTTGTTTATTTGACGTTGTTGTTGTTGTTATTGTTTGTGTTGTTGTTGTTGTTTATTTGACGTTGTTGTTGTTGTTTATTTGACATTGTTGTTGTGGTTGTTATTTATTTGACGTTGTTGTTGTTGTTGTTTATTTGACGTTGTTATTGTTGTTTATTGGACGTTGTTATTGTTGTTTATTTGACGTTGTTTTTGTTATTTTACGTTGTTGTTGTTGTTGTTGTATTTGTTGTTGTTGTATTTGTTGTTGTTGTTGTTGTTGCTTATTTGACGTTGTTGTTATTGTTGCTATTTATTTGACGTTGTTATTGTTGTTGTTTATTTGACGTTGTTGTTGTTGTTTTTGTTGTTTATTTGACGTTGTTGTTGTTATTTATTTGACGTTGTTGTTGTTGTTGTTTATTTGACGTTGTTGTTAACATTGTTGTTGTTGGTGTTTATTTGACGTTGTTGTTGTTGTTGTTGTTGTTGTTTATTTGACGTTGTTGTTGTTGTTGTTGACGTTGTTATTGTTGTTGTTTATTTGATGTTGTTATTGTTGTTGTTGACATAGTTGTTGTTGTTTATTTGACGTTGTTGTTGTTGTTGCCGTTGTTGTTTATTTGACATTGTTGTTGTTGTTGTTTATTTGACGTTGTTGTTGTTGTTGTTATTGTTGTTGTTGTTGTTGTTAATTTGACGTTGTTGTTGTTGTTTATTTGACGTTGTTGTTGTTGTTGTTGTTTATTTAACGTTGTTGTTGTTGTTATTTATTTGACGTTGTTGTTGTTGTTGTTTATTTGACGTTGTTGTTTATTTGACATTGTTGTTTATTTGACGTTGTTATTTATTTGACGTTGTTGTTGTTATTTGAAGTTGTTGTTGTTGTTGTATTTGTTGTTGTTCTTGTTGTTGTTTATTTGACGTTGTTGTTGTTGTTGTTTATTTGACGTTATTGTTGTTGTTTATTTGACGTTGTTATTGTTGTTGTTGTTGTTTATTTGACGTTGTTGTTGACGTTGTTGTTGTTGTTGTTTATTTGACGTTGTTGTTGTCGTTGTTTATTAGACGTTGTTAATGTTGTTGACATTGTTGTTGTTGTTTTTGTTGTTTATTTGACGTTGTTGTTGTTGTTGTTATTTTTGTTGTTGTTATTGTTGGTGTTGTTGTTGTTTATTTGACGTTATTGTTGTTGTTGTTGTTGTTATTTTTTTTGTTGTTATTGTTGGTGTTGTTGTTGTTTATTTGACGTTGTTGTTGTTGTTGTTGTTTATTTGACGTTGTTGTTGTTGTTTATTTGACGTTGTTGCTGTTGTTGTTTATTTGACGTTGTTGTTGTTGTTGTTTATTTGACGTTGTTGTTGTTGTTGTTTATTTGACATTGCTGTTGTTGTTGTTGTTGACGTTGTTGTTGTAGTTGTTTATTTGACGTTGTTGTTGTTGTTGTTTATTTGATGTTGTTTTAGTTGTTGTTGTTTATTTGACGTTGTTGTTGTTTTTTATTTGACGTTGTTGTTGTTGACATTGTTGTTATTGTTTTTTATTTGACGTTGTTGTTATTGTTTTTTATTTGACGTTGTTGTTGTTGACATTGTTGTTGTTGTTGTTTATTTGACGTTGTTGTTGTTTATTTGACGTAGTTGTTGTTATTGACGTTGTTGTTGTTGTTGTTGTTTATTTGACATTTTTGTTGTTGTTGATGTTGTTGTTTTTTATTTGACGTTGTTGTTGTTGTTTATTTGACGTTGTTGTTATTGTTGTTATTGTTGTTGTTGTTGTTAATTTGACGTTGTTGTTGTTGTCGTTTATTTGACGTTGTTGTTGTTGTTGTTTATTTGACGTTGTTGTTGTTGTTGTTTATTTGATGTTGTTGTTGTTGTTATTTATTTGATGTTGTTGTTGTTGTTATTTATTTGATGTTGTTGTTGTTGTTATTATTTATTTGACGTTGTTGTTGTTGTTTATTTGACGTTGTTATTGTTGTTTATTGGACGTTGTTATTGTCGTTTATTTGACGTTGTTTTTGTTATTTTACGTTGTTGTTGTTGTTGTATTTGTTGTTGTTGTATTTGTTGTTGTTGTTGTTGTTGCTTATTTGACGTTGTTGTTATTGTAGCTATTTATTTGACGTTGTTATTGTTGTTGTTTATTTGACGTTGTTGTTGTTGTTGTTGTTTATTTGACGTTATTGTTGTTGTTGTTTATTTGACGTTGTTGTTGTTGTTGTTATATTTGTTATTGTTGTTATTGTTGTTGCTTATTTGACGTTGACGTTATTGTTGTTGTTGTTTATTTGAAGTTGTTGTTGTTGACGTTGTTGTTGTTGTTGTTTATTTGACGTTGTTGTTGTTGTTGTTGTTGTTCTTTATTTGACGTTGTTGTTGTTGTTGTTGTTGTTATTTATTTGACGTTGTTGTTGTTGTTGTTTTATTGAAGTTGTTGTTAACGTTGTTGTTGTTGGTGTTTATTTGACGTTGTTGTTGTTGTTGTTGTTTATTTGACGTTGTTGTTGTTGTTGTTGACGTTGTTATTGTTGTTGTTTATTTGATGTTGTTATTGTTGTTGTTGACATAGTTGTTGTTGTTTATTTGACGTTGTTGTTGTTGTTGCCGTTGTTGTTTATTTGACATTGTTGTTGTTGTTGTTGATTTGACGTTGTTGTTGTTGTTAATATTGTTGTTGTTGTTGTTGTTAATTTAACGTTGTTGTTGTTTATTTGATGTTGTTGTTGTTGTTGTTTATTTAACGTTGTTGTTGTTGTTTATTTGACGTTATTGTTGTTGTTTATTTGACGTTGTTATTGTTGTTGTTGTTGTTTATTTGACGTTGTTGTTGTTGTTGTTTATTTGACGTTGTTGTTGTTGTTGTTTATTAGACGTTGTTAATGTCTATGACATTGTTGTTGTTGTTTCTGTTGTTTATTTGACGTTGTTGTTATTGTTGTTGTTGTTATTTTTGTTGTTGTTATTGTTGGTGTTGTTGTTGTTTATTTGACGTTGTTGTTGTTGTTGTTTATTTGACATTGTTGTTGTTGTTTATTTGACGTTGTTGTTGTTGTTTATTTGACGTTGTTGTTGTTGTTGTTTTTTTGAAATTGCTGTTGTTGTTGTTGTTGACGTTGTTGTAGTTGTTTATTTGACGTTGTTGTCGTTGTTGTTTATTTGATGTTGTTTTAGTTGTTGTTGTTTATTTGTTGTTGTTGTTGTTTTTTATTTGACGTTGTTGTTGTTGACATTGTTGTTATTGTTGTTGTTTATTTGACGTTGTTGTTGTTGTTTTTTATTTGATGTTGTTGTTGTTGACATTGTTGTTGTTGTTGTTTATTTGACGTTGTTGTTGTTGTTGTTTAGTTGACGTTGTTGTTGTTATTGACGTTGTTGTTGTTGTTGTTGTTTATTTGACATTTTTGTTGTTGTTGATGTTGTTGTTGTTGTTGTTTTTTATTTGACATTGTTGTTGTTGTTGTTTATTTGACGTTGTTGTTGTTCTTATTGTTGTTGTTGTTGTTAATTTGACATTGTTGTTGTTGTTGTTTATTTGACGTTGTTGTTGTTGTTGTTTATTTGACGTTGTTGTTGTTGTTTATTTGATGTTGTTGTTGTTGTTATTTATTTGACGTTGTTGATGTTGTTGACATTGTTGTTGTTGTTTTTGTTGTTTATTTGACGTTGTTGTTGTTGTTGTTGTTATTTTTGTTGTTGTTATTGTTGGTGCTGTTGTTGTTTATTTGACGTTCTTGTTGTTGTTGTTGTTGTTGTTGTTTATTTGACGTTGTTGTTGTTTATGTGACGTTGTTGTTGTTTTTTATTTGACGTTGTTGTTGTTGTTGTTGTTTATTTGACGTTGTTGTTGTTGTTTATTTGACATTGCTGTTGTTGTTGTTGTTGACGTTGTTGTTGTAGTTGTTTATTTGACGTTGTTGTTGTTGTTGTTTATTTGATGTTGTTTTAGTTGTTGTTTTTTATTTGACGTTGTTGTTGTTGACATTGTTGTTATTGTTTTTTATTTGACGTTGTTGTTATTGTTTTTTATTTGACGTTGTTGTTGTTGACATTGTTGTTGTTGTTGTTTATTTGACGTTGTTGTTGTTGTTGTTGTTGTTCTTTATTTAACGTTGTTGTTGTTGTTGTTGTTGTTTTTGTTGTTTATTTGACGTTGTTGTTGTTATTTATTTGACGTTGTTGTTGTTGTTGTTGTTTATTTGACGTTGTTGTTAACGTTGTTGTTGTTGGTGTTTATTTGACGTTGTTGTTGTTGTTGTTTATTTGACGTTGTTGTTGTTGTTGTTGACGTTGTTATTTTTGTCGTTTATTTGATGTTGTTATTGTTGTTGTTGACATAGTTGTTGTTGTTTATTTGACGTTGTTGTTGTTGTTGCCGTTGTTGTTTATTTGACATTGTTGTTGTTGATTTGACGTTGTTGTTGTTGTTGTTGTTGATGTTAATTTAACGTTGTTGTTGTTGTTTATTTGATGTTGTTGTTGTTGTTGTTTATTTAACGTTGTTGTTGTTGTTTATTTGACGTTATTGTTGTTGTTTATTTGACGTTGTTATTGTTGTTGTTGTTGTTTATTTGACGTTGTTGTTGTTGTTGTTTATTTGACGTTGTTGTTGTTGTTGTTTATTAGACGTTGTTAATGTCTATGACATTGTTGTTGTTGTTTTTGTTGTTTATTTGACGTTGTTGTTATTGTTGTTGTTGTTATTTTTGTTGTTGTTATTGTTGGTGTTGTTGTTGTTTATTTGACGTTGTTGTTGTTGTTGTTTATTTGACATTGTTGTTGTTGTTGTTTATTTGACGTTGTTGTTGTTGTTTATTTGACGTTGTTGTTGTTGTTGTTTTTTTGAAATTACTGTTGTTGTTGTTGTTGACGTTGTTGTAGTTGTTTATTTGACGTTGTTGTCGTTGTTGTTTATTTGATGTTGTTTTAGTTGTTGTTGTTTATTTGTTGTTGTTGTTGTTTTTTATTTGACGTTGTTGTTGTTGACATTGTTGTTGTTGTTGTTGTTTATTTGACGTTGTTGTTGTTGTTTTTTATTTGACGTTGTTGTTGTTGACATTGTTGTTGTTGTTGTTTATTTGACGTTGTTGTTGTTGTTGTTTAGTTGACGTTGTTGTTGTTATTGACGTTGTTGTTGTTGTTGTTTATTTGACATTTTTGTTGTTGTTGATGTTGTTGTTGTTGTTGTTTTTTATTTGACGTTGTTGTTGTTGTTGTTTATTTGACGTTGTTGTTGTTCTTATTGTTGTTGTTGTTGTTAATTTGACATTGTTGTTGTTGTTGTTTATTTGACGTTGTTGTTGTTGTTGTTTATTTGATGTTGTTGTTGTTGTTTATTTGATGTTGTTGTTGTTGTTATTTATTTGACGTTGTTAATGTTGTTGACATTGTTGTTGTTGTTTTTGTTGTTTATTTGACGTTGTTGTTGTTGTTGTTATTTTTGTTGTTGTTATTGTTGGTGCTGTTGTTGTTTATTTGACGTTCTTGTTGTTGTTGTTGTTGTTTATTTGACGTTGTTGTTGTTTTTTATTTGACGTTGTTGTTGTTGTTGTTGTTGTTGTTTATTTGACGTTGTTGTTGTTGTTGTTTATTTGAGATTGTTGTTGTTGTTGTTGTTGACGTTGTTGTTGTAGTTGTTTATTTGACGTTGTTGTTGTTGTTGTTTATTTGATGTTGTTTTAGTTGTTGTTGTTTATTTGACGTTGTTGTTGTTTTTTATTTGACGTTGTTGTTGTTGACATTGTTGTTATTGTTTTTTATTTGACGTTGTTGTTATTGTTTTTTATTTGACGTTGTTGTTGTTGACATTGTTGTTGTTGTTGTTTATTTGACGTTGTTGTTGTTGTTATTTATTTGACGTAGTTGTTGTTATTGACGTTGTTGTTGTTGTTGTTTATTTGACATTTTTGTTGTTGTTGATGTTGTTGTTTTTTATTTGACGTTGTTGTTGTTGTTGTTTATTTGACGTTGTTGTTGTTGTTGTTATTGTTGTTGTTGTTGTTAATTTGACGTTGTTGTTGTTGTTTATTTGACATTTTTGTTGTTATTATTTATTTGACGTTGTTGTTGTTGTTGTTTATTTGACGTTGTTATTGTTGTTTATTGGACGTTGTTATTGTTGTTTATTTGACGTTGTTTTTGTTATTTTACGTTGTTGTTGTTGTTGTATTTGTTGTTGTTGTATTGTTGTTGTTGTTGTTGCTTATTTGACGTTGTTGTTATTGTTGCTATTTATTTGACGTTGTTATTGTTGTTGTTTATTTGACGTTGTTGTTGTTGTTGTTATTGTTGTTGTTGTTGTTGTTAATTTGACGTTGTTATTGTTGTTTATTTGACGTTGTTGTTGTTGTTTATTTAACGTTGTTGTTGTTGTTATTTATTTGACGTTGTTGTTGTTGTTGTTTATTTGACGTTGTTATTTATTTGACATTGTTGTTTATTTGACGTTGTTGTTTATTTGACGTTGTTGTTGTTATTTGAAGTTGTTGTTGTTGTTGTATTTGTTGTTGTTCTTGTTGTTGTTTATTTGACGTTGTTGTTGTTGTTTATTTGACGTTATTGTTGTTGTTTATTTGACGTTGTTATTGTTGTTGTTGTTGTTTATTTGACGTTGTTGTTGACGTTGTTGTTGTTGTTGTTTATTTGACGTTGTTGTTGTTGTTGTTTATTAGACGTTGTTAATGTTGTTGACATTGTTGTTGTTGTTTTTGTTGTTTATTTGACGTTGTTGTTGTTGTTGTTGTTGTTATTTTTGTTGTTGTTATTGTTGGTGTTGTTGTTGTTTACTTGACGTCATTGTTGTTGTTGTTGTTGTTATTTTTTTTGTTGTTATTGTTGGTGTTGGTGTTGTTTATTTGACGTTGTTGTTGTTGTTGTTTATTTGACGTTGTTGTTGTTGTTTATTTGACGTTGTTGTTGTTGTTTATTTGACGTTGTTGTTGTTGTTGTTTATTTGATGTTGTTGTTGTTGTTGTTTATTTGACATTGCTGTTGTTGTTGTTGTTGACGTTGTTGTTGTAGTTGTTTATTTGACGTTGTTGTTGTTGTTGTTTATTTGATGTTGTTTTAGTTGGTGTTGTTTATTTGACGTTGTTGTTGTTTTTTATTTGACGTTGTTGTTGTTGACATTGTTGTTATTGTTTTTTATTTGACGTTGTTGTTATTGTTTTTTATTTGACGTTGTTGTTGTTGACATTGTTGTTGTTGTTGTTTATTTGACGTTGTTGTTGTTTATTTGACGTAGTTGTTGTTATTGACGTTGTTGTTGTTGTTGTTTTTGTTGTTTATTTGACATTTTTGTTGTTGTTGATGTTGTTGTTTTTTATTTGACGTTGTTGTTGTTGTTTATTTGACGTTGTTGTTGTTGTTGTTTATTTGACATTTTTGTTGGTTTTGATGTTGTTGTTGTTGTTGTTTTTTATTTGACGTTGTTGTTGTTGTTGTTTATTTGACGTTGTTGTTGTTCTTATTGTTGTTGTTGTTGTTAATTTGACATTGTTGTTGTTGTTGTTTATTTGACGTTGTTGTTGTTGTTTATTTGACGTTGTTGTTGTTGTTTATTTGATGTTGTTGTTGTTGTTATTTTTGTTGTTGTTATTGTTGGTGCTGTTGTTGTTTATTTGACATTCTTGTTGTTGTTGTTGTTTATTTGACGTTGTTGTTGTTTATTTGACGTTGTTGTTGTTGTTTATTTGACGTTGTTGTTGTTGTTGTTTATTTGACGTTGTTGTTGTTGTTGTTTATTTGACATTGCTGTTGTTGTTGTTGTTGACGTTGTTGTTGTAGTTGTTTATTTGACGTTGTTGTTGTTGTTGTTTATTTGACGTTGTTGTTAACGTTGTTGTTGTTGGTGTTTATTTGACGTTGTTGTTGTTGTTGTTTATTTGACGTTGTTGTTGTTGTTGTTGACGTTGTTATTTTTGTCGTTTATTTGATGTTGTTATTGTTGTTGTTGACATAGTTGTTGTTGTTTATTTGACGTTGTTGTTGTTGTTGCCGTTGTTGTTTATTTGACATTGTTGTTGTTGATTTGACGTTGTTGTTGTTGTTGTTGTTGATGTTAATTTAACGTTGTTGTTGTTGTTTATTTGATGTTGTTGTTGTTGTTGTTTATTTAACGTTGTTGTTGTTGTTTATTTGACGTTATTGTTGTTGTTTATTTGACGTTGTTATTGTTGTTGTTGTTGTTTATTTGACGTTGTTGTTGTTGTTGTTTATTTGACGTTGTTGTTGTTGTTGTTTATTAGACGTTGTTAATGTCTATGACATTGTTGTTGTTGTTTTTGTTGTTTATTTGACGTTGTTGTTATTGTTGTTGTTGTTATTTTTGTTGTTGTTATTGTTGGTGTTGTTGTTGTTTATTTGACGTTGTTGTTGTTGTTGTTTATTTGACATTGTTGTTGTTGTTGTTTATTTGACGTTGTTGTTGTTGTTTATTTGACGTTGTTGTTGTTGTTGTTTTTTTGAAATTACTGTTGTTGTTGTTGTTGACGTTGTTGTAGTTGTTTATTTGACGTTGTTGTCGTTGTTGTTTATTTGATGTTGTTTTAGTTGTTGTTGTTTATTTGTTGTTGTTGTTGTTTTTTATTTGACGTTGTTGTTGTTGACATTGTTGTTGTTGTTGTTGTTTATTTGACGTTGTTGTTGTTGTTTTTTATTTGACGTTGTTGTTGTTGACATTGTTGTTGTTGTTGTTTATTTGACGTTGTTGTTGTTGTTGTTTAGTTGACGTTGTTGTTGTTATTGACGTTGTTGTTGTTGTTGTTTATTTGACATTTTTGTTGTTGTTGATGTTGTTGTTGTTGTTGTTTTTTATTTGACGTTGTTGTTGTTGTTGTTTATTTGACGTTGTTGTTGTTCTTATTGTTGTTGTTGTTGTTAATTTGACATTGTTGTTGTTGTTGTTTATTTGACGTTGTTGTTGTTGTTGTTTATTTGATGTTGTTGTTGTTGTTTATTTGATGTTGTTGTTGTTGTTATTTATTTGACGTTGTTAATGTTGTTGACATTGTTGTTGTTGTTTTTGTTGTTTATTTGACGTTGTTGTTGTTGTTGTTATTTTTGTTGTTGTTATTGTTGGTGCTGTTGTTGTTTATTTGACGTTCTTGTTGTTGTTGTTGTTGTTTATTTGACGTTGTTGTTGTTTTTTATTTGACGTTGTTGTTGTTGTTGTTGTTGTTGTTTATTTGACGTTGTTGTTGTTGTTGTTTATTTGAGATTGTTGTTGTTGTTGTTGTTGACGTTGTTGTTGTAGTTGTTTATTTGACGTTGTTGTTGTTGTTGTTTATTTGATGTTGTTTTAGTTGTTGTTGTTTATTTGACGTTGTTGTTGTTTTTTATTTGACGTTGTTGTTGTTGACATTGTTGTTATTGTTTTTTATTTGACGTTGTTGTTATTGTTTTTTATTTGACGTTGTTGTTGTTGACATTGTTGTTGTTGTTGTTTATTTGACGTTGTTGTTGTTGTTATTTATTTGACGTAGTTGTTGTTATTGACGTTGTTGTTGTTGTTGTTTATTTGACATTTTTGTTGTTGTTGATGTTGTTGTTTTTTATTTGACGTTGTTGTTGTTGTTGTTTATTTGACGTTGTTGTTGTTGTTGTTATTGTTGTTGTTGTTGTTAATTTGACGTTGTTGTTGTTGTTTATTTGACATTTTTGTTGTTATTATTTATTTGACGTTGTTGTTGTTGTTGTTTATTTGACGTTGTTATTGTTGTTTATTGGACGTTGTTATTGTTGTTTATTTGACGTTGTTTTTGTTATTTTACGTTGTTGTTGTTGTTGTATTTGTTGTTGTTGTATTTGTTGTTGTTGTTGTTGCTTATTTGACGTTGTTGTTATTGTTGCTATTTATTTGACGTTGTTATTGTTGTTGTTTATTTGACGTTGTTGTTGTTGTTGTTATTGTTGTTGTTGTTGTTGTTAATTTGACGTTGTTATTGTTGTTTATTTGACGTTGTTGTTGTTGTTTATTTAACGTTGTTGTTGTTGTTATTTATTTGACGTTGTTGTTGTTGTTGTTTATTTGACGTTGTTATTTATTTGACATTGTTGTTTATTTGACGTTGTTGTTTATTTGACGTTGTTGTTGTTATTTGAAGTTGTTGTTGTTGTTGTATTTGTTGTTGTTCTTGTTGTTGTTTATTTGACGTTGTTGTTGTTGTTTATTTGACGTTATTGTTGTTGTTTATTTGACGTTGTTATTGTTGTTGTTGTTGTTTATTTGACGTTGTTGTTGACGTTGTTGTTGTTGTTGTTTATTTGACGTTGTTGTTGTTGTTGTTTATTAGACGTTGTTAATGTTGTTGACATTGTTGTTGTTGTTTTTGTTGTTTATTTGACGTTGTTGTTGTTGTTGTTGTTGTTATTTTTGTTGTTGTTATTGTTGGTGTTGTTGTTGTTTACTTGACGTCATTGTTGTTGTTGTTGTTGTTATTTTTTTTGTTGTTATTGTTGGTGTTGGTGTTGTTTATTTGACGTTGTTGTTGTTGTTGTTTATTTGACGTTGTTGTTGTTGTTTATTTGACGTTGTTGTTGTTGTTTATTTGACGTTGTTGTTGTTGTTGTTTATTTGATGTTGTTGTTGTTGTTGTTTATTTGACATTGCTGTTGTTGTTGTTGTTGACGTTGTTGTTGTAGTTGTTTATTTGACGTTGTTGTTGTTGTTGTTTATTTGATGTTGTTTTAGTTGGTGTTGTTTATTTGACGTTGTTGTTGTTTTTTATTTGACGTTGTTGTTGTTGACATTGTTGTTATTGTTTTTTATTTGACGTTGTTGTTATTGTTTTTTATTTGACGTTGTTGTTGTTGACATTGTTGTTGTTGTTGTTTATTTGACGTTGTTGTTGTTTATTTGACGTAGTTGTTGTTATTGACGTTGTTGTTGTTGTTGTTTTTGTTGTTTATTTGACATTTTTGTTGTTGTTGATGTTGTTGTTTTTTATTTGACGTTGTTGTTGTTGTTTATTTGACGTTGTTGTTGTTGTTGTTGTTTATTTGACATTTTTGTTGGTTTTGATGTTGTTGTTGTTGTTGTTTTTTATTTGACGTTGTTGTTGTTGTTGTTTATTTGACGTTGTTGTTGTTCTTATTGTTGTTGTTGTTGTTAATTTGACATTGTTGTTGTTGTTGTTTATTTGACGTTGTTGTTGTTGTTTATTTGACGTTGTTGTTGTTGTTTATTTGATGTTGTTGTTGTTGTTATTTTTGTTGTTGTTATTGTTGGTGCTGTTGTTGTTTATTTGACGTTCTTGTTGTTGTTGTTGTTTATTTGACGTTGTTGTTGTTTATTTGACGTTGTTGTTGTTGTTTATTTGACGTTGTTGTTGTTGTTGTTTATTTGACGTTGTTGTTGTTGTTGTTTATTTGACATTGCTGTTGTTGTTGTTGTTGACGTTGTTGTTGTAGTTGTTTATTTGACGTTGTTGTTGTTGTTGCTTATTTGATGTTGTTTTAGTTATTGTTGTTTATTTGACGTTGTTGTTGTTTTTTATTTGACGTTGTTGTTGTTGACATTGTTGTTATTGTTTTTTATTTGACGTTGTTGTTATTGTTTTTTATTTGACGTTGTTGTTGTTGACATTGTTGTTGTTGTTTATTTGACGTTGTTGTTGTTGTTTATTTGACGTAGTTGTTGTTATTGACGTTGTTGTTGTTGTTGTTTATTTGACATTTTTGTTGTTGTTGATGTTGTTGTTTTTTATTTGACGTTGTTGTTGTTGTTGTTTATTTGACGTTGTTGTTGTTGTTGTTATTGTTGTTGTTGTTGTTTATTTGACGTTGTTGTTGTTGTTGTTTATTTGACGTTGTTGTTGTTGTTGTTTATTTGACGTTGTTGTTGTTGTTGTTTATTTGATGTTGTTGTTGTTGTTATTTATTTGACGTTGTTGTTGTTGTTATTATTTATTTAACGTTGTTGTTGTTGTTGTTTATTTGTCGTTGTTATTGTTGTTTATTGGACGTTGTTATTGTTGTTTATTTGGTGTTGTTTTTGTTATTTTACGTTGTTGTTGTTGTTGTATTTGTTGTTGTTGTATTTGTTGGTGTTGGTGTTGTTGTTGTTGCTTATTTGACGTTGTTGTTATTGTTGCTATTTATTTGACGTTGTTATTGTTGTTGTTTATTTGACGTTGTTGTTGTTGTTTTTGTTGTTTATTTGACGTTGTTGTTGTTATTTATTTGACGTTGTTGTTGTTGTTTATTTGACGTTGTTGTTAACGTTGTTGTTGTTGGTGTTTATTTGACGTTGTTGTTGTTGTTGTTGTTGTTTATTTGACGTTGTTGTTGTTGTTGACGTTGTTATTGTTGTTGTTTATTTGATGTTGTTATTGTTGTTGTTGACATAGTTGTTGTTGTTTATTTGACGTTGTTGTTGTTATTGACGTTGTTGTTGTTGTTCTTGTTTATTTGACATTTTTGTTGTTTATTTGACGTTGTTGTTGTTGTTGTTTTTTATTTGACGTTGTTGTTGTTGTTGTTTATTTGACGTTGTTGTTGTTCTTATTGTTGTTGTTGTTGTTAATTTGACATTGTTGTTGTTGTTGTTTATTTGACGTTGTTGTTGTTGTTGTTTATTTGACGTTGTTGTTGTTTATTTGATGTTGTTGTTGTTGTTATTTATTTGACGTTGTTAATGTTGTTGACATTGTTGTTGTGTTTTTGTTGTTTATTTGACGTTGTTGTTGTTGTTGTTGTTATTTTTGTTGTTGTTATTGTTGGTGCTGTTGTTGTTTATTTGACGTTCTTGTTGTTGTTGTTGTTTATTTGACGTTCTTGTTGTTTATTTGACGTTGTTGTTGTTGTTTATTTGACGTTGTTGTTGTTGTTGTTTATTTGACGTTGTTGTTGTTGTTGTTTATTTGACATTGCTGTTGTTGTTGTTGTTGTTGACGTTGTTGTTGTAGTTGTTAATTTGACGCTGTTGTTGTTGTTGTTGTTTATTTGATGTTGTTTTAGTTGTTGTTGATTATTTGACGTTGTTGTTGTTTTTTATTTGACGTTGTTGTTGTTGACATTGTTGTTATTGTTTTTTATTTGACGTTGTTGTTATTGTTTTTTATTTGACGTTGTTGTTGTTGACATTGTTGTTGTTGTTGTTTATTTGACGTTGTTGTTGTTGTTTATTTGACGTAGTTGTTGTTATTGACGTTGTTGTTGTTGTTGTTTATTTGACATTTTTGTTGTTGTTGATGTTGTTTTTTATTTGACGTTGTTGTTGTTGTTGTTTATTTGACGTTGTTGTTGTTGTTGTTATTGTTGTTGTTGTTGTTAATTTGACGTTGTTGTTGTTGTTGTTTATTTGACGTTGTTGTTGTTGTTGTTTATTTGACATTGTTGTTGTTGTTGTTTATTTGATGTTGTTGTTGTTGTTATTTATTTGACGTTGTTGTTGTTGTTATTATTTATTTAACGTTGTTGTTGTTGTTGTTTATTTGACGTTGTTATTGTTGTTTATTGGACGTTGTTATTGTTGTTTATTTGACGTTGTTTTTGTTATTTTACGTTGTTGTTGTTGTTGTATTTGTTGTTGTTGTATTTGTTGGTGTTGGTGTTGTTGTTGTTGCTTATTTGACGTTGTTGTTATTGTTGCTATTTATTTGACGTTGTTATTGTTGTTGGTTATGTGACGTTGTTGTTGTTGTTTTTGTTGTTTATTTGACGTTGTTGTTGTTATTTATTTGACGTTGTTGTTGTTGTTGTTTATTTGACGTTGTTGTTAACGTTGTTGTTGTTGGTGTTTATTTGACGTTGTTGTTGTTGTTGTTGTTGTTTATTTGACGTTGTTGTTGTTGTTGACGTTGTTATTGTTGTTGTTTATTTGATGTTGTTATTGTTGTTGTTGACATAGTTGTTGTTGTTTATTTGACGTTGTTGTTGTTGTTGTTGTTGCCGTTGTTGTTTATTTGACATTGTTGTTGTTGTTGTTTATTTGACTATGTTGTTGTTGTTGTTATTGTTGTTGTTGTTGTTGTTAATTTGACGTTGTTGTTGTTGTTTATTTGACGTTGTTGTTGTTGTTGTTGTTTATTTAACGTTGTTGTTGTTATTTATTTGACGTTGTTGTTGTTGTTGTTTATTTGACGTTGTTGTTTATTTGACATTGTTGTTTATTTGACGTCATTGTTGTTATCTGAAGTTGTTGTTGTTGTTGTTGTTTATTTGACGTTATTGTTGTTGTTGTTTATTTGACGTTGTTGTTGTTATATTTGTTATTGTTGTTATTGTTGTTGCTTATTTGAAGTTGACGTTATTGTTGTTGTTGTTTATTTGAAGTTGTTGTTGTTGTTGACGTTGTTGTTGTTGTTTATTTGACGTTGTTGTTGTTGTTGTTGTTGTTGTTGTTCTTTATTTGACGTTGTTGTTGTTGTTGTTGTTTTTGTTGTTTATTTGACGTTGTTGTTGTTATTTATTTGACGTTGTTGTTGTTGTTGTTTATTTGACGTTGTTGTTGTTTATTTGACGTTGTTGTTTATTTGACGTTGTTGTTTATTTGACGTTGTTGTTTATTTGACGTTGTTGTTGTTATTTGAAGTTATTGTTGTTGTTGTATTTGTTGTTGTTGTTGTTGTTGTTTATTTGACGTTGTTAATGTTTTTGACATTGTTGTTGTTGTTGTTTCTGTTGTTTATTTGACGTTGTTGTTGTTGTTGTTTATTTGACGTTGTTGTTCTTGTTTATTTGACGTTGTTGTTGTTGTTGTTTATTTGACATTGTTGTTGTTGTTGTTGTTGTTGACGTTGTTGTTGTAGTTGTTTATTTGACGTTGTTGTTGTTGTTGTTTATTTGATGTTGTTTTAGTTGTTGTTGTTTATTTGACGTTGTTGTTGTTTTTTATTTGACGTTGTTGTTGTTGACATTGTTGTTGTTGTGGTTTATTTGACGTTCTTGTTGTTATTTTTTATTTGACGTTGTTATTGTTGACATTGTTGTTGTTGTTGTTGTTGTTTATTTGACGTAGTTGTTGTTATTGACGTTGTTGTTGTTGTTGTTTATTTGACGTTTATGTTGTTGTTGATGTTGTTGTTGTTGTTGTTTTTTATTTGACGTTGTTGTTGTTGTTGTTTATTTGATGTTGTTGTTGTTGTTGTTATTGTTGTTGTTGTTGTTGTTAATTTGACGTTGTTGTTGTTGTTTATTTGACGTTGTTGTTGTTGTTGTTGTTAATTTGACGTTGTTGTTGTTGTTTATTTGACGTTGTTGTTGTTGTTGTTTATTTGACGTTGTTGTTGTTGTTATTTATTTGATGTTGTTGTTGTTGTTTATTTGACGTTGTTGTTTATTTGACATTGTTGTTTATTTGACGTTGTTGTTGTTTTTTATTTGACGTTGTTGTTGTTATTTGAAATTGTTGTTGTTGTTGTATTTGTTGTTGTTGTTTATTTGACATTGCTGTTGTTGTTGTTGTTGTTGACGTTGTTGTTGTAGTTGTTAATTTGACGCTGTTGTTGTTGTTGTTGTTTATTTGATGTTGTTTTAGTTGTTGTTGATTATTTGACGTTGTTGTTGTTTTTTATTTGACGTTGTTGTTGTTGACATTGTTGTTATTGTTTTTTATTTGACGTTGTTGTTATTGTTTTTTATTTGACGTTGTTGTTGTTGACATTGTTGTTGTTGTTGTTTATTTGACGTTGTTGTTGTTGTTTATTTGACGTAGTTGTTGTTATTGACGTTGTTGTTGTTGTTGTTTATTTGACATTTTTGTTGTTGTTGATGTTGTTGTTTTTTATTTGACGTTGTTGTTGTTGTTGTTTATTTGACGTTGTTGTTGTTGTTGTTATTGTTGTTGTTGTTGTTAATTTGACGTTGTTGTTGTTGTTGTTTATTTGACGTTGTTGTTGTTGTTGTTTATTTGACATTGTTGTTGTTGTTGTTTATTTGATGTTGTTGTTGTTGTTATTTATTTGACGTTGTTGTTGTTGTTATTATTTATTTAACGTTGTTGTTGTTGTTGTTTATTTGACGTTGTTATTGTTGTTTATTGGACGTTGTTATTGTTGTTTATTTGACGTTGTTTTTGTTATTTTACGTTGTTGTTGTTGTTGTATTTGTTGTTGTTGTATTTGTTGGTGTTGGTGTTGTTGTTGTTGCTTATTTGACGTTGTTGTTATTGTTGCTATTTATTTGACGTTGTTATTGTTGTTGGTTATGTGACGTTGTTGTTGTTGTTTTTGTTGTTTATTTGACGTTGTTGTTGTTATTTATTTGACGTTGTTGTTGTTGTTGTTTATTTGACGTTGTTGTTAACGTTGTTGTTGTTGGTGTTTATTTGACGTTGTTGTTGTTGTTGTTGTTTATTTGACGTTGTTGTTGTTGTTGACGTTGTTATTGTTGTTGTTTATTTGATGTTGTTATTGTTGTTGTTGACATAGTTGTTGTTGTTTATTTGACGTTGTTGTTGTTGTTGTTGTTGCCGTTGTTGTTTATTTGACATTGTTGTTGTTGTTGTTTATTTGACTATGTTGTTGTTGTTGTTATTGTTGTTGTTGTTGTTGTTAATTTGACGTTGTTGTTGTTGTTTATTTGACGTTGTTGTTGTTGTTGTTGTTTATTTAACGTTGTTGTTGTTATTTATTTGACGTTGTTGTTGTTGTTGTTGTTTATTTGACGTTGTTGTTTATTTGACATTGTTGTTTATTTGACGTCATTGTTGTTATCTGAAGTTGTTGTTGTTGTTGTTGTTTATTTGACGTTATTGTTGTTGTTGTTTATTTGACGTTGTTGTTGTTATATTTGTTATTGTTGTTATTGTTGTTGCTTATTTGACGTTGACGTTATTGTTGTTGTTGTTTATTTGAAGTTGTTGTTGTTGTTGACGTTGTTGTTGTTGTTTATTTGACGTTGTTGTTGTTGTTGTTGTTGTTGTTGTTCTTTATTTGACGTTGTTGTTGTTGTTGTTTTTGTTGTTTATTTGACGTTGTTGTTGTTATTTATTTGACGTTGTTGTTGTTGTTGTTTATTTGACGTTGTTGTTGTTTATTTGACGTTGTTGTTTATTTGACGTTGTTGTTTATTTGACGTTGTTGTTTATTTGACGTTGTTGTTGTTATTTGAAGTTATTGTTGTTGTTGTATTTGTTGTTGTTGTTGTTGTTGTTTATTTGACGTTGTTAATGTTTTTGACATTGTTGTTGTTGTTGTTTCTGTTGTTTATTTGACGTTGTTGTTGTTGTTGTTTATTTGACGTTGTTGTTCTTGTTTATTTGACGTTGTTGTTGTTGTTGTTTATTTGACATTGTTGTTGTTGTTGTTGTTGTTGACGTTGTTGTTGTAGTTGTTTATTTGACGTTGTTGTTGTTGTTGTTTATTTGATGTTGTTTTAGTTGTTGTTGTTTATTTGACGTTGTTGTTGTTTTTTATTTGACGTTGTTGTTGTTGACATTGTTGTTGTTGTGGTTTATTTGACGTTCTTGTTGTTATTTTTTATTTGACGTTGTTATTGTTGACATTGTTGTTGTTGTTGTTGTTGTTTATTTGACGTAGTTGTTGTTATTGACGTTGTTGTTGTTGTTGTTTATTTGACGTTTATGTTGTTGTTGATGTTGTTGTTGTTGTTGTTTTTTATTTGACGTTGTTGTTGTTGTTGTTTATTTGATGTTGTTGTTGTTGTTGTTATTGTTGTTGTTGTTGTTGTTAATTTGACGTTGTTGTTGTTGTTTATTTGACGTTGTTGTTGTTGTTGTTGTTAATTTGACGTTGTTGTTGTTGTTTATTTGACGTTGTTGTTGTTGTTGTTTATTTGACGTTGTTGTTGTTGTTATTTATTTGACGTTGTTGTTGTTGTTTATTTGACGTTGTTGTTTATTTGACATTGTTGTTTATTTGACGTTGTTGTTGTTTTTTATTTGACGTTGTTGTTGTTGTTTGAAATTGTTGTTGTTGTTGTATTTGTTGTTGTTGTTGTTGTTTATTTGACGTTGTTGTTGTTGTTTATTTGACGTTATTGTTGTTGTTTATTTGACGTTGTTATTGTTGTTGTTGTTGTTTATTTGGCGTTGTTGTTGTTGTTGTTTATTTGACGTTGTTGTTGTTGTTTATTAGACGTTGTTAATGTCTATGACATTGTTGTTGTTGTTTTTGTTGTTTATTTGACGTTGTTGTTATTGTTGTTGTTGTTATTTTTGTTGTTGTTATTGTTGGTGTTGTTGTTGTTTATTTAACGTTGTTGTTGTTGTTGTTTATTTGACATTGTTGTTGTTGTTGTTTATTTGACGTTGTTGTTGTTGTTTATTTGACGTTGTTGTTGTTGTTGTTTTTTTGAAATTGCTGTTGTTGTTGTTGTTGACGTTGTTGTAGTTGTTTATTTGACGTTGTTGTCGTTGTTGTTTATTTGATGTTGTTTTAGTTGTTGTTGTTTATTTGTTGTTGTTGTTTTTTTTTATTTGACGTTGTTGTTGTTGACATTGTTGTTGTTGTTGTTGTTGTTTATTTGACGTTGTTGTTGTTGTTTTTTATTTGACGTTGTTGTTGTTGACATTGTTGTTGTTGTTGTTGTTTATTTGACGTTGTTGTTGTTGTTGTTGTTTATTTGACGTTGTTGTTGTTATTGACGTTGTTGTTGTTGTTGTTTATTTGACATTTTTGTTGTTGTTGATGTTGTTGTTGTTGTTGTTTTTTATTTGATGTTGTTGTTGTTGTTGTTTATTTGACGTTGTTGTTGTTCTTATTGTTGTTGTTGTTGTTAATTTGACATTGTTGTTGTTGTTGTTTATTTGACGTTGTTGTTGTTGTTGTTTAATTGACGTTGTTGTTGTTGTTTATTTGATGTTGTTGTTGTTGTTATTTATTTGACGTTGTTAATGTTGTTGACATTGTTGTTGTTGTTTTTGTTGTTTATTTGACGTTGTTGTTGTTGTTGTTATTTTTGTTGTTGTTATTGTTGGTGCTGTTGTTGTTTATTTGACGTTCTTGTTGTTGTTGTTGTTGTTTATTTGACGTTGTTGTTGTTTATTTGACGTTGTAGTTGTTGTTTATTTGACGTTGTTGTTGTTGTTGTTTATTTGACGTTGTTGTTGTTGTTTATTTGACATTGCTGTTGTTGTTGTTGTTGACGTTATTGTTGTAGTTGTTTATTTGACGTTGTTCTTTATTTGACGTTGTTGTTGTTTTTTATTTGACGTTGTTGTTGTTGACATTGTTGTTATTGTTTTTTATTTGACGTTGTTGTTATTGTTTTTTATTTGACGTTGTTGTTGTTGACATTGTTGTTGTTGTTGTTTATTTGACGTTGTTGTTGTTGTTTATTTGATGTAGTTGTTGTTATTGACGTTGTTGTTGTTGTTGTTGTTTATTTGACATTTTTGTTGTTGTTGATGTTGTTGTTTTTTATTTGACGTTGTTGTTGTTGTTGTTTATTTGACGTTGTTGTTGTTGTTGTTGTTATTGTTGTTGTTGTTGTTGTTAATTTGACGTTGTTGTTGTTGTTTATTTGACGTTGTTGTTGTTGTTGTTTATTTGACGTTGTTGTTGTTGTTGTTTATTTGATGTTGTTGTTGTTGTTATTTATTTGACGTTGTTGTTGTTGTTATTATTTATTTGACGTTGTTGTTGTTGTTGTTTATTTGACGTTGTTATTGTTGTTTATTGGACGTTGTTATTGTTGTTTATTTGACGTTGTTTTTGTTATTTTACGTTGTTGTTGTTGTTGTTGTATTTGTTGTTGTTGTTGTTGTTGCTTATTTGACGTTGTTGTTATTGTTGCTATTTATTTGACGTTGTTATTGTTGTTGTTTATTTGACGTTGTTGTTGTTGTTTTTGTTGTTTATTTGACGTTGTTGTTGTTATTTATGTGACGTTGTTGTTGTTGTTGTTTATTTGACGTTGTTGTTAACGTTGTTGTTGTTGGTGTTTATTTGACGTTGTTGTTGTTGTTGTTGTTGTTGTTTATTTGACGTTGTTGTTGTTGTTGTTGACGTTGTTATTGTTGTTGTTTATTTGATGTTGTTATTGTTGTTGTTGACATAGTTGTTGTTGTTTATTTGACGTTGTTGTTGTTGTTGTCGTTGTTGTTTATTTGACATTGTTGTTGTTGTTGTTTATTTGACGTTGTTGTTGTTGTTGTTATTGTTGTTGTTGTTGTTGTTAATTTGACGTTGTTGTTGTTGTTTATTTGACGTTGTTGTTGTTGTTGTTTATTTAACGTTGTTGTTGTTGTTATTTATTTGACGTTGTTGTTGTTGTTGTTTATTTGACGTTGTTGTTTATTTGACATTGTTGATTATTTGACGTTGTTGTTTATTTGACGTTGTTGTTGTTATTTGAAGTTGTTGTTGTTGTTGTATTTGTTGTTGTTGTTGTTGTTGTTTATTTGACGTTGTTGTTGTTGTTTATTTGACGTTATTGTTGTTGTTTATTTGACATTGTTATTGTTGTTGTTGTTGTTTATTTGACGTTGTTGTTGACGTTGTTGTTGTTGTCGTTTATTTGACGTTGTTGTTGTTGTTGTTTATTAGACGTTGTTAATGTTGTTGACATTGTTGTTGTTGTTTTTGTTGTTTATTTGACGTTGTTGTTGTTGTTATTTTTGTTGTTGTTATTGTTGGTGTTGTTGTTGTTTATTTGACGTTGTTGTTATTGTTGTTATTGTTGTTGTTGTTGTTAATTTGACGTTGTTGTTGTTGTTGTTTATTTGACGTTGTTGTTGTTGTTGTTTATTTGACGTTGTTGTTGTTGTTGTTTATTTGATGTTGTTGTTGTTGTTATTTATTTGACGTTGTTGTTGTTGTTATTCTTTATTTGACGTTGTTGTTGTTGTTTATTTGACGTTGTTATTGTTGTTTATTGGACGTTGTTATTGTCGTTTATTTGACGTTGTTTTTGTTATTTTATGTTGTTGTTGTTGTATTTGTTGTTGTTGTATTTGTTGTTGTTGTTGTTGTTGTTGCTTATTTGACGTTGTTGTTATTGTTGTTATTTATTTGACGTTGTTATTGTTGTTATTTATTTGACGTTGTTGTTATTGTTGTTGTTTATTTGACGTTATTGTTGTTGTTGTTTATTTGACGTTGTTGTTGTTGTTGTTATATTTGTTATTGTTGTTATTGTTGTTGCTTATTTGACATTGACGTTATTGTTGTTGTTGTTTATTTGAAGTTGTTGTTGTTGTTGACGTTGTTGTTGTTGTTTATTTGACGTTGTTGTTGTTGTTGTTGTTCTTTATTTGACGTTGTTGTTGTTGTTGTTTTTGTTGTTTATTTGACGTTGTTGTTGTTATTTATTTGACGTTGTTGTTGTTGTTGTTGTTTATTTGACGTTGTTGTTAACGTTGTTGTTGTTGGTGTTTATTTGACGTTGTTGTTGTTGTTGTTGTTGTTTATTTGACGTTGTTGTTGTTGTTGTTGTTGTTGACGTTGTTATTGTTGTTGTTTATTTGATGTTGTTATTGTTGTTGTTGACATAGTTGTTGTTGTTTATTTGACGTTGTTGTTGTTGTTGCCGTTGTTGTTTATTTGACATTGTTGTTGTTGTTGTTGATTTGACGTTGTTGTTGTTGTTAATATTGTTGTGTTGTTGTTGTTAATTTAACGTTGTTGTTGTTGTTTATTTGACGTTGTTGTTGTTGTTGTTGTTGTTTATTTAACGTTGTTGTTGTTGTTTATTTGACGTTATTGTTGTTGTTTATTTGACGTTGTTATTGTTGTTGTTGTTGTTTATTTGACGTTGTTGTTGTTGTTGTTTATTTGACGTTGTTGTTGTTGTTGTTTATTAGAAGTTGTTAATGTCTATGACATTGTTGTTGTTGTTGTTTATTTGACGTTGTTGTTGTTGTTTATTTGACGTTGTTGTTGTTGTTGTTTTTTTGACATTGCTGTTGTTGTTGTTGTTGACGTTATTGTTGTAGTTGTTTATTTGACGTTGTTGTTTATTTGACGTTGTTGTTGTTTTTTATTTGACGTTGTTGTTGTTGACATTGTTGTTATTGTTTTTTATTTGACGTTGTTGTTATTGTTTTTTATTTGACGTTGTTGTTGTTGACATTGTTGTTGTTGTTGTTTATTTGACGTAGTTGTTGTTGTTTATTTGACGTAGTTGTTGTTATTGACGTTGTTGTTGTTGTTGTTGTTTATTTGACATTTTTGTTGTTGTTGATGTTGTTGTTTTTTATTTGACGTTGTTGTTGTTGTTGTTTATTTGACGTTGTTGTTGTTGTTGTTGTTATTGTTGTTGTTGTTGTTGTTAATTTGACGTTGTTGTTGTTGTTTATTTGACGTTGTTGTTGTTGTTGTTTATTTGACGTTGTTGTTGTTGTTGTTTATTTGATGTTGTTGTTGTTGTTATTTATTTGACGTTGTTGTTGTTGTTATTATTTATTTGACGTTGTTGTTGTTGTTGTTGTTGTTTATTTGACGTTGTTATTGTTGTTTATTGGACGTTGTTATTGTTGTTTATTTGACGTTGTTTTTGTTATTTTACGTTGTCGTTGTTGTTGTTGTATTTGTTGTTGTTGTATTTGTTGTTGTTGTTGTTGTTGCTTATTTGACGTTGTTGTTATTGTTGCTATTTATTTGACGTTGTTATTGTTGTTGTTTATTTGACGTTGTTGTTGTTGTTTTTGTTGTTTATTTGACGTTGTTGTTGTTATTTATGTGACGTTGTTGTTGTTGTTGTTTATTTGACGTTGTTGTTAACGTTGTTGTTGTTGGTGTTTATTTGACGTTGTTGTTGTTGTTGTTGTTTATTTGACGTTGTTGTTGTTGTTGTTGACGTTGTTATTGTTGTTGTTTATTTGATGTTGTTATTGTTGTTGTTGACATAGTTGTTGTTGTTTATTTGACGTTGTTGTTGTTGTTGTCGTTGTTGTTTATTTGACATTGTTGTTGTTGTTGTTTATTTGACGTTGTTGTTGTTGTTATTATTTATTTGACGTTGTTGTTGTTGTTGTTGTTGTTTATTTGACGTTGTTATTGTTGTTTATTGGACGTTGTTATTGTTGTTTATTTGACGTTGTTTTTGTTATTTTACGTTGTTGTTGTTGTTGTTGTATTTGTTGTTGTTGTATTTGTTGTTGTTGTTGTTGTAGCTTATTTGACGTTGTTGTTATTGTTGCTATTTATTTGACGTTGTTATTGTTGTTGTTTATTTGACGTTGTTGTTGTTGTTTTTGTTGTTTATTTGACGTTGTTGTTGTTATTTATGTGACGTTGTTGTTGTAGTTGTTTATTTGACGTTGTTGTTAACGTTGTTGTTGTTGGTGTTTATTTGACGTTGTTGTTGTTGTTGTTATTGTTTATTTGACGTTGTTGTTGTTGTTGTTGACGTTGTTATTGTTGTTGTTTATTTGATGTTGTTATTGTTGTTGTTGACATAGTTGTTGTTGTTTATTTGACGTTGTTGTTGTTGTTGCCGTTGTTGTTTATTTGACATTGTTGTTGTTGTTGTTGATTTGACGTTGTTGTTGTTGTTAATATTGTTGTTGTTGTTGTTGTTAATTTAACGTTGTTGTTGTTGTTTATTTGACGTTGTTGTTGTTGTTGTTGTTTATTTAACGTTGTTGTTGTTGTTTATTTGACGTTATTGTTGTTGTTTATTTGACGTTGTTATTGTTGTTGTTGTTGTTTATTTGACGTTGTTGTTGTTGTTGTTTATTTGACGTTGTTGTTGTTGTTGTTTATTAGAAGTTGTTAATGTCTATGACATTGTTGTTGTTGTTTTTGTTGTTTATTTGACATTGTTGTTATTGTTGTTGTTGTTATTGTTGGTGTTGTTGTTGTTTATTTGACGTTGTTGTTGTTGTTGTTTATTTGACATTGTTGTTGTTGTTGTTTATTTGACGTTGTTGTTGTTGTTTATTTGACGTTGTTGTTGTTGTTGTTTTTTTGACATTGCTGTTGTTGTTGTTGTTGACGTTATTGTTGTAGTTGTTTATTTGACGTTGTTGTTTATTTGACGTTGTTGTTGTTTTTTATTTGACGTTGTTGTTGTTGACATTGTTGTTATTGTTTTTTATTTGACGTTGTTGTTATTGTTTTTTATTTGACGTTGTTGTTGTTGACATTGTTGTTGTTGTTGTTTATTTGACGTTGTTGTTGTTGTTTATTTGACGTAGTTGTTGTTATTGACGTTGTTGTTGTTGTTGTTGTTTATTTGACATTTTTGTTGTTGTTGATGTTGTTGTTTTTTATTTGACGTTGTTGTTGTTGTTGTTTATTTGACGTTGTTGTTGTTGTTGTTATTGTTGTTGTTGTTATTGTTAATTTGACGTTGTTGTTGTTGTTTATTCTACGTTGTTGTTGTTGTTGTTGTTTATTTGACGTTGTTGTTGTTGTTGTTTATTTGATGTTGTTGTTGTTGTTATTTATTTGACGTTGTTGTTGTTGTTATTATTTATTTGACGTTGTTGTTGTTGTTGTTTATTTGACGTTGTTATTGTTGTTTATTGGACGTTGTTATTGTTGTTTATTTGACGTTGTTTTTGTTATTTTACGTTGTTGTTGTTGTTGTTGTATTTGTTGTTGTTGTATTTGTTGTTGTTGTTGTTGTTGCTTATTTGACGTTGTTGTTATTGTTGCTATTTATTTGACGTTGTTATTGTTGTTGTTTATTTGACGTTGTTGTTGTTGTTTTTGTTGTTTATTTGACGTTGTTGTTGTTATTTATGTGACGTTGTTGTTGTTGTTGTTTATTTGACGTTGTTGTTAACGTTGTTGTTGTTGGTGTTTATTTGACGTTGTTGTTGTTGTTGTTGTTGTTATTGTTTATTTGACGTTGTTGTTGTTGTTGTTGACGTTGTTATTGTTGTTGTTTATTTGATGTTGTTATTGTTGTTGTTGACATAGTTGTTGTTGTTTATTTGACGTTGTTGTTGTTGTTGTCGTTGTTGTTTATTTGACATTGTTGTTGTTGTTGTTTATTTGACGTTGTTGTTGTTGTTATTGTTGTTGTTGTTGTTGTTAATTTGACGTTGTTGTTGTTGTTTATTTGACGTTGTTGTTGTTGTTGTTTATTTAACGTTGTTGTTGTTGTTATTTATTTGACGTTGTTGTTGTTGTTGTTTATTTGACGTTGTTGTTTATTTGACATTGTTGTTTATTTGACGTTGTTGTTTATTTGACGTTGTTGTTGTTATTTGAAGTTGTTGTTGTTGTTGTATTTGTTGTTGTTGTTTATTTGACGTTGTTGTTGTTGTTTATTTGACGTTATTGTTGTTGTTTATTTGACATTGTTATTGTTGTTGTTGTTGTTTATTTGACGTTGTTGTTGACGTTGTTGTTGTTGTTGTTTATTTGACGTTGTTGTTGTTGTTGTTTATTAGACGTTGTTAATGTTGTTGACATTGTTGTTGTTGTTTTTGTTGTTTATTTGACGTTGTTGTTGTTGTTGTTATTTTTGTTGTTGTTATTGTTGGTGTTGTTGTTGTTTATTTGACGTTGTTGTTATTGTTGTTATTGTTGTTGTTGTTGTTAATTTGACGTTGTTGTTGTTGTTGTTTATTTGACGTTGTTGTTGTTGTTGTTTATTTGACGTTGTTGTTGTTGTTGTTTATTTGATGTTGTTGTTGTTGTTATTTATTTGACGTTGTTGTTGTTGTTATTATTTATTTGACGTTGTTGTTGTTGTTTATTTGACGTTGTTATTGTTGTTTATTGGACGTTGTTATTGTCGTTTATTTGACGTTGTTTTTGTTATTTTATGTTGTTGTTGTTGTATTTGTTGTTGTTGTATTTGTTGTTGTTGTTGTTGTTGCTTATTTGACGTTGTTGTTATTGTTGCTATTTATTTGACGTTGTTATTGTTGTTGTTTATTTGACGTTGTTGTTATTGTTGTTGTTTATTTGACGTTATTGTTATTGTTGTTTATTTGACGTTGTTGTTGTTGTTGTTATATTTGTTATTGTTGTTATTGTTGTTGCTTATTTGACGTTGACGTTATTGTTGTTGTTGTTTATTTGAAGTTGTTGTTGTTGTTGACGTTGTTGTTGTTGTTGTTTATTTGACGTTGTTGTTGTTGTTGTTGTTCTTTATTTGACGTTGTTGTTGTTGTTGTTTTTGTTGTTTATTTGACGTTGTTGTTGTTATTTATTTGACGTTGTTGTTGTTGTTGTTGTTTATTTGACGTTGTTGTTAACGTTGTTGTTGTTGGTGTTTATTTGACGTTGTTGTTGTTGTTGTTGTTTATTTGACGTTGTTGATGTTGTTGTTGTTGTTGACCTTGTTATTGTTGTTGTTTATTTGATGTTGTTATTGTTGTTGTTGACATAGTTGTTGTTGTTTATTTGACGTTGTTGTTGTTGTTGCCGTTGTTGTTTATTTGACATTGTTGTTGTTGTTGTTGATTTGACGTTGTTGTTGTTGTTAATATTGTTGTTGTTGTTGTTAATTTAACGTTGTTGTTGTTGTTTATTTGACGTTGTTGTTGTTGTTGTTGTTTATTTAACGTTGTTGTTGTTGTTTATTTGACGTTATTGTTGTTGTTTATTTGACGTTGTTATTGTTGTTGTTGTTGTTTATTTGACGTTGTTGTTGTTGTTGTTTATTTGACGTTGTTGTTGTTGTTGTTTATTAGAAGTTGTTAATGTCTCTGACATTGTTGTTGTTGTTTTTGTTGTTTATTTGACATTGTTGTTATTGTTGTTGTTGTTATTTTTGTTGTTGTTATTGTTGGTGTTGTTGTTGTTTATTTGACGTTGTTGTTGTTTATTTGACATTGTTGTTGTTGTTGTTTATTTGACGTTGTTGTTGTTGTTTATTTGACGTTGTTGTTGTTGTTGTTTTTTTGACATTGCTGTTGTTGTTGTTGTTGACGTTATTGTTGTAGTTGTTTATTTGACGTTGTTGTTTATTTGACGTTGTTGTTGTTTTTTATTTGACGTTGTTGTTGTTGACAATGTTGTTATTGTTTTTTATTTGACGTTGTTATTATTGTTTTTTATTTGACGTTGTTGTTGTTGACATTGTTGTTGTTGTTGTTTATTTGACGTTGTTGTTGTTGTTTATTTGACGTAGTTGTTGTTATTGACGTTGTTGTTGTTGTTGTTGTTTATTTGACATTTTTGTTGTTGTTGATGTTGTTGTTTTTTATTTGACGTTGTTGTTGTTGTTGTTTATTTGACGTTGTTGTTGTTGTTGTTGTTATTGTTGTTGTTGTTGTTGTTAATTTGACGTTGTTGTTGTTGTTTATTTGACGTTGTTGTTGTTGTTGTTTATTTGACGTTGTTGTTGTTGTTGTTATTTATTTGACGTTGTTGTTGTTGTTATTATTTATTTGACGTTGTTGTTGTTGTTGTTTATTTGACGTTGTTATTGTTGTTTATTGGACGTTGTTATTGTTGTTTATTTGACGTTGTTTTTGTTATTTTACGTTGTTGTTGTTGTTGTTGTATTTGTTGTTGTTGTATTTGTTGTTGTTGTATTTGTTGTTGTTGTTGTTGTTGCTTATTTGACGTTGTTGTTATTGTTGCTATTTATTTGACGTTGTTATTGTTGTTGTTTATTTGACGTTGTTGTTGTTGTTTTTGTTGTTTATTTGACGTTGTTGTTGTTATTTATGTGACGTTGTTGTTGTTGTTGTTTATTTGACGTTGTTGTTAACGTTGTTGTTGTTGGTGTTTATTTGACGTTGTTGTTGTTGTTGTTGTTGTTTATTTGACGTTGTTGTTGTTGTTGTTGACGTTGTTATTGTTGTTGTTTATTTGATGTTGTTATTGTTGTTGTTGACATAGTTGTTGTTGTTTATTTGACGTTGTTGTTGTTGTTGTCGTTGTTGTTTATTTGACATTGTTGTTGTTGTTGTTTATTTGACGTTGCTGTTGTTGTTGTTATTGTTGTTGTTGTTGTTGTTAATTTGACGTTGTTGTTGTTGTTTATTTGACGTTGTTGTTGTTGTTGTTTATTTAACGTTGTTCTTGTTGATATTTATTTGACGTTGTTGTTGTTGTTGTTTATTTGACGTTGTTGTTTATTTGACATTGTTGTTTATTTGACGTTGTTGTTTATTTGACGTTGTTGTTGTTATTTGAAGTTGTTGTTGTTGTTGTATTTGTTGTTGTTGTTGTTGTTGTTTATTTGACGTTGTTGTTGTTGTTTATTTGACGTTATTGTTGTTGTTTATTTGACATTGTTATTGTTGTTGTTGTTGTTTATTTGACGTTGTTGTTGACGTTGTTGTTGTTGTTGTTTATTTGACGTTGTTGTTGTTGTTGTTTATTAGACGTTGTTAATGTTGTTGACATTGTTGTTGTTGTTTTTGTTGTTTATTTGACGTTGTTGTTGTTGTTGTTGTTATTTTTGTTGTTGTTATTGTTGGTGTTGTTGTTGTTTATTTGACGTTGTTGTTATTGTTGTTATTGTTGTTAATTTGACGTTGTTGTTGTTGTTGTTTATTTGACGTTGTTGTTGTTGTTGTTTATTTGACGTTGTTGTTGTTGTTGTTTATTTGATGTTGTTGTTGTTGTTATTTATTTGACGTTGTTGTTGTTGTTATTATTTATTTGACGTTGTTGTTGTTGTTTATTTGACGTTGTTATTGTTGTTTATTGGACGTTGTTATTGTCGTTTATTTGACGTTGTTTTTGTTATTTTATGTTGTTGTTGTTGTATTTGTTGTTGTTGTATTTGTTGTTGTTGTTGTTGTTGCTTATTTGACGTTGTTGTTATTGTTGCTATTTATTTGACGTTGTTATTGTTGTTGTTTATTTGACGTTGTTGTTATTGTTGTTGTTTATTTGACGTTATTGTTGTTGTTGTTTATTTGACGTTGTTGTTGTTGTTGTTATATTTGTTATTGTTGTTATTGTTGTTGCTTATTTGACGTTGACGTTATTGTTGTTGTTGTTTATTTGAAGTTGTTGTTGTTGTTGACGTTGTTGTTGTTGTTGTTTATTTGACGTTGTTGTTGTTGTTGTTCTTTATTTGACGTTGTTGTTGTTGTTGTTTTTGTTGTTTATTTGACGTTGTTGTTGTTATTTATTTGACGTTGTTGTTGTTGTTGTTGTTGTTTATTTGACGTTGTTGTTAACGTTGTTGTTGTTGGTGTTTATTTGACGTTGTTGTTGTTGTTGTTGTTGTTTATTTGACGTTGTTGTTGTTGTTGACGTTGTTATTGTTGTTGTTTATTTGATGTTGTTATTGTTGTTGTTGACATAGTTGTTGTTGTTTATTTGACGTTGTTGTTGTTGTTGCCGTTGTTGTTTATTTGACATTGTTGTTGTTGTTGTTGATTTGACGTTGTTGTTGTTGTTAATATTGTTATTGTTGTTGTTGTTAATTTAACGTTGTTGTTGTTGTTTATTTGACGTTGTTGTTGTTGTTGTTTATTTAACGTTGTTGTTGTTGTTGTTTATTTGACGTTATTGTTGTTGTTTATTTGACGTTGTTATTGTTGTTGTTGTTGTTTATTTGACGTTGTTGTTGTTGTTGTTTATTTGACGTTGTTGTTGTTGTTGTTTATTAGAAGTTGTTAATGTCTATGACATTGTTGTTGTTGTTGTTTATTTGACGTTGTTGTTGTTGTTTATTTGACGTTGTTGTTGTTGTTGTTTTTTTGACATTGCTGTTGTTGTTGTTGTTGACGTTATTGTTGTAGTTGTTTATTTGACGTTGTTGTTGTTTTTTATTTGACGTTGTTGTTGTTGACATTGTTGTTATTGTTTTTTATTTGACGTTGTTGTTATTGTTTTTTATTTGACGTTGTTGTTGTTGACATTGTTGTTGTTGTTGTTTATTTGACGTAGTTGTTGTTGTTTATTTGACGTAGTTGTTGTTATTGACGTTGTTGTTGTTGTTGTTGTTTATTTGACATTTTTGTTGTTGTTGATGTTGTTGTTTTTTATTTGACGTTGTTGTTGTTGTTGTTTATTTGACGTTGTTGTTGTTGTTGTTGTTATTGTTGTTGTTGTTGTTGTTAATTTGACGTTGTTGTTGTTGTTTATTTGACGTTGTTGTTGTTGTTGTTTATTTGACGTTGTTGTTGTTGTTGTTTATTTGATGTTGTTGTTGTTGTTATTTATTTGACGTTGTTGTTGTTGTTATTATTTATTTGACGTTGTTGTTGTTGTTGTTGTTGTTGTTTATTTGACGTTGTTATTGTTGTTTATTGGACGTTGTTATTGTTGTTTATTTGACGTTGTTTTTGTTATTTTACGTTGTCGTTGTTGTTGTTGTATTTATTGTTGTTGTATTTGTTGTTGTTGTTGTTGTTGCTTATTTGACGTTGTTGTTATTGTTGCTATTTATTTGACGTTGTTATTGTTGTTGTTTATTTGAGGTTGTTGTTGTTGTTTTTGTTGTTTATTTGACGTTGTTGTTGTTATTTATGTGACGTTGTTGTTGTTGTTGTTTATTTGACGTTGTTGTTAACGTTGTTGTTGTTGGTGTTTATTTGACGTTGTTGTTGTTGTTGTTGTTTATTTGACGTTGTTGTTGTTGTTGTTGACGTTGTTATTGTCGTTGTTTATTTGATGTTGTTATTGTTGTTGTTGACATAGTTGTTGTTGTTTATTTGACGTTGTTGTTGTTGTCGTTGTTGTTTATTTGACATTGTTGTTGTTGTTGTTTATTTGACGTTGTTGTTGTTGTTGTTATTGTTGTTGTTGTTGTTGTTGTTAATTTGACGTTGTTGTTGTTGTTTATTTGACGTTGTTGTTGTTGTTGTTTATTTAACGTTGTTCTTGTTGTTATTTATTTGACGTTGTTGTTGTTGTTGTTTATTTGACGTTGTTGTTTATTTGACATTGTTGTTTATTTGACGTTGTTGTTTATGTGACGTTGTTGTTGTTATTTGAAGTTGTTGTTGTTGTTGTATTTGTTGTTGTTGTTGTTGTTGTTTATTTGACGTTGTTGTTGTTGTTTATTTGACGTTATTGTTGTTGTTTATTTGACATTGTTATTGTTGTTGTTGTTGTTTATTTGACGTTGTTGTTGACGTTGTTGTTGTTGTTGTTTATTTGACGTTGTTGTTGTTGTTGTTTATTAGACGTTGTTAATGTTGTTGACATTGTTGTTGTTGTTTTTGTTGTTTATTTGACGTTGTTGTTATTGTTGTTGTTATTTTTGTTGTTGTTATTGTTGTTGTTGTTGTTGTTTATTTGACGTTGTTGTTATTGTTGTTATTGTTGTTGTTGTTGTTAATTTGACGTTGTTGTTGTTGTTGTTTATTTGACGTTGTTGTTGTTGTTGTTGTTTATTTGACGTTGTTGTTGTTGTTGTTTATTTGATGTTGTTGTTGTTGTTATTTATTTGACGTTGTTGTTGTTGTTATTATTTATTTGACGTTGTTGTTGTTGTTTATTTGACGTTGTTATTGTTGTTTATTGGACGTTGTTATTGTCGTTTATTTGACGTTGTTTTTGTTATTTTATGTTGTTGTTGTTGTATTTGTTGTTGTTGTTGTTGTTGCTTATTTGACGTTGTTGTTATTGTTGCTATTTATTTGACGTTGTTATTGTTGTTGTTTATTTGACGTTGTTGTTATTGTTGTTGTTTATTTGACGTTATTGTTGTTGTTGTTTATTTGACGTTGTTGTTGTTGTTGTTATATTTGTTATTGTTGTTATTGTTGTTGCTTATTTGACGTTGACGTTATTGTTGTTGTTGTTTATTTGAAGTTGTTGTTGTTGTTGACGTTGTTGTTGTTGTTGTTTATTTGACGTTGTTGTTGTTGTTGTTCTTTATTTGACGTTGTTGTTGTTGTTGTTGTTTTTGTTGTTTATTTGACGTTGTTGTTGTTATTTATTTGACGTTGTTGTTGTTGTTGTTGTTTATTTGACGTTGTTGTTAACGTTGTTGTTGTTGGTGTTTATTTGACGTTGTTGTTGTTGTTGTTGTTTATTTGACATTGTTGTTGTTGTTGTTGTTGTTGACGTTGTTATTGTTGTTGTTTATTTGATGTTGTTATTGTTGTTGTTGACATAGTTGTTGTTGTTTATTTGACGTTGTTGTTGTTGTTGCCGTTGTTGTTTATTTGACATTGTTGTTGTTGTTGTTGATTTGACGTTGTTGTTGTTGTTAATATTGTTGTTGTTGTTGTTGTTAATTTAACGTTGTTGTTGTTGTTTATTTGACGTTGTTGTTGTTGTTGTTTATTTAACGTTGTTGTTGTTGTTTATTTGACGTTATTGTTGTTGTTTATTTGACGTTGTTATTGTTGTTGTTGTTGTTTATTTGACGTTGTTGTTGTTGTTGTTTATTTGACGTTGTTGTTGTTGTTGTTGTTTATTAGAAGTTGTTAATGTCTATGACATTGTTGTTGTTGTTTTTGTTGTTTATTTGACATTGTTGTTATTGTTGTTGTTGTTATTTTTGTTGTTGTTATTGTTGGTGTTGTTGTTGTTTATTTGACGTTGTTGTTGTTGTTGTTTATTTGACATTGTTGTTGTTGTTGTTTATTTGACGTTGTTGTTGTTGTTTATTTGACGTTGTTGTTGTTGTTGTTTTTTTGAAATTGTTGTTGTTGTTGTTGTTGACGTTGTTGTAGTTGTTTATTTGACGTTGTTGTCGTTGTTGTTTATTTGATGTTGTTTTAGTTGTTGTTGTTTATTTGTTGTTGTTGTTGTTTTTTATTTGACGTTGTTGTTGTTGACATTGTTGTTGTTGTTGTTGTTTATTTGACGTTGTTGTTGTTGTTTTTTATTTGACGTTGTTGTTATTGACATTGTTGTTGTTGTTGTTGTTTATTTGACGTTGTTGTTGTTGTTGTTTAGTTGACGTTGTTGTTGTTATTGACGTTGTTGTTGTTGTTGTTTATTTGACATTTTTGTTGTTGTTGATGTTGTTGTTGTTGTTGTTTTTTATTTGACGTTGTTGTTGTTATTGTTTATTTGACGTTGTTGTTGTTCTTATTGTTGTTGTTGTTGTTGTTAATTTGACATTGTTGTTGTTGTTGTTTATTTGACATTGTTGTTGTTGTTGTTTATTTGACGTTGTTGTTATTGTTTATTTGATGTTGTTGTTGTTGTTATTTATTTGACGTTGTTAATGTTGTTGACATTGTTGTTGTTGTTTTTGTTGTTTATTTGACGTTGTTGTTGTTGTTGTTATTTTTGTTGTTGTTATTGTTGGTGTTGTTGTTGTTTATTTGACGTTCTTGTTGTTGTTGTTGTTTATTTGACGTTCTTGTTGTTGTTGTTGTTTATTTGACGTTGTTGTTGTTTATTTGACGTTGTTGTTGTTTTTTATTTGACGTTATTGTTGTTGTTGTTGTTTATTTGACGTTGTTGTTGTTGTTGTTTATTTGACATTGCTGTTGTTGTTGTTGTTGACGTTGTTGTTGTAGTTGTTTATTTGACGTTGTTGTTGTTGTTGTTTATTTGATGTTGTTTTAGTTGTTGTTGTTTATTTGACGTTGTTGTTGTTTTTTATTTGACGTTGTTGTTGTTGACATTGTTGTTATTGTTTTTTATTTGACGTTGTTGTTATTGTTTTTTATTTGACGTTGTTGTTGTTGACATTGTTGTTGTTGTTGTTTATTTGACGTTGTTGTTGTTGTTGTTTATTTGACGTAGTTGTTGTTATTGACGTTGTTGTTGTTGTTGTTTATTTGACATTTTTGTTGTTGTTGATGTTGTTGTTTTTTATTTGACGTTGTTGTTGTTGTTGTTTATTTGACGTTGTTGTTGTTGTTGTTATTGTTGTTGTTGTTGTTAATTTGACGTTGTTGTTGTTGTTGTTTATTTGACGTTGTTGTTGTTGTTGTTTATTTGACGTTGTTGTTGTTTATTTGATGTTGTTGTTGTTGTTATTTATTTGACGTTGTTGTTGTTGTTATTATTTATTTGACGTTATTGTTGTTGTTGTTTATTTGACGTTGTTATTGTTGTTTATTGGACGTTGTTATTGTTGTTTATTTGACGTTGTTTTTGTTATTTTACGTTGTTGTTGTTGTATTTGTTGTTGTTGTATTTGTTGTTGTTGTTGTTGTTGCTTATTTGACGTTGTTGTTATTGTTGCTATTTATTTGACGTTGTTATTGTTGTTGTTTATTTGACGTTGTTGTTGTTGTTTTTGTTGTTTATTTGACGTTGTTGTTGTTATTTATTTGACGTTGTTGTTGTTGTTTATTTGACATTGTTGTTAACGTTATTGTTGTTGGTGTTTATTTGACGTTGTTATTGTTGTTGTTGTTGTTGTTTATTTGACGTTGTTGTTGTTGTTGTTGAAGTTGTTATTGTTGTTGTTTATTTGATGTTGTTATTGTTGTTGTTGACATAGTTGTTGTTGTTTATTTGACGTTGTTGTTGTTGTTGCCGTTGTTGTTTATTTGACATTGTTGTTGTTGTTGTTTATTTGACGTTGTTGTTGTTGTTGTTATTGTTGTTGTTGTTGTTGTTAATTTGACGTTGTTAATGTTGTTTATTTGACGTTGTTGTTGTTGTTGTTTATTTAACGTTGTTGTTGTTGTTATTTATTTGACGTTGTTGTTGTTGTTGTTTATTTGACGTTGTTGTTTATTTGACATTGTTGTTTATTTGACGTTGTTGTTTATTTGACGTTGTTGTTGTTATTTGAAGTTGTTGTTGTTGTTGTATTTGTTGTTGTTGTTGTTGTTGTTTATTTGACGTTGTTGTTGTTGTTTATTTGACGTTATTGTTGTTGTTTATTTGACGTTGTTATTGTTGTTGTTGTTGTTTATTTGACGTTGTTGTTGACGTTGTTGTTGTTGTTGTTTATTTGACGTTGTTGTTGTTGTTGTTTATTAGACGTTGTTAATGTTGTTGACATTGTTGTTGTTGTTTTTGTTGTTTATTTGACGTTGTTGTTGTTGTTGTTGTTGTTGTTGTTATTTTTGTTGTTGTTATTGTTGGTGTTGTTGTTGTTTATTTGACGTTATTGTTGTTGTTGTTGTTGTTATTTTTGTTGTTGTTATTGTTGGTGTTGTTGTTGTTTATTTGACGTTGTTGTTGTTGTTTATTTGACGTTGTTGTTGTTGTTTATTTGACGTTGTTGTTGTTGTTTATTTGACGTTGTTTTTGTTATTTTACGTTGTTGTTGTTGTTGTATTTGTTGTTGTTGTATTTGTTATTGTTGTTGTTGTTGCTTATTTGACGTTGTTGTTATTGTTGCTATTTATTTGACGTTGTTATTGTTGTTGTTTATTTGACGTTGTTGTTGTTGTTTTTGTTGTTTATTTGACGTTGTTGTTGTTATTTATTTGACGTTGTTGTTGTTGTTGTTTATTTGACGTTGTTGTTAACGTTGTTGTTGTTGGTGTTTATTTGACGTTGTTGTTGTTGTTGTTGTTTATTTGACGTTGTTGTTGTTGTTGTTGTTGTTGACGTTGTTATTGTTGTTGTTTATTTGATGTTGTTATTGTTGTTGTTGACATAGTTGTTGTTGTTTATTTGACGTTGTTGTTGTTGTTGTCGTTGTTGTTTATTTGACATTGTTGTTGTTGTTTATTTGACGTTGTTGTTGTTGTTGTTATTCTTGTTGTTGTTGTTGTTAATTTGACGTTGTTGTTGTTGTTTATTTGACGTTGTTGTTGTTGTTGTTTATTTAACGTTGTTGTTGTTGTTATTTATTTGACGTTGTTGTTGTTGTTGTTTATTTGACGTTGTTGTTTATTTGACATTGTTGTTTATTTGACGTTGTTGTTTATTTGACGTTGTTGTTGTTATTTGAAGTTGTTGTTGTTGTTGTATTTGTTGTTGTTGTTGTTTATTTGACGTTGTTGTTGTTGTTTATTTGACGTTATTGTTGTTGTTTATTTGACGTTGTTATTGTTGTTGTTGTTGTTTATTTGACGTTGTTGTTGTTGTTGTTTATTAGACGTTGTTAATGTTGTTGACATTGTTGTTGTTGTTTTTGTTGTTTATTTGACGTTGTTGTTGTTGTTGTTGTTATTTTTGTTGTTGTTATTGTTGGTGTTGTTGTTGTTTATTTGACGTTATTGTTGTTGTTGTTGTTATTTTTGTTGTTGTTATTGTTGGTGTTGTTGTTTATTATTTGACGTTGTTGTTGTTGTTGTTTATTTGACGTTGTTGTTGTTGTTTATTTGACGTTGTTGTTGTTGTTTATTTGACATTGTTGTTGTTGTTGTTGACGTTGTTGTTGTAGTTGTTTATTTGACGTTGTTGTTGTTGTTGTTGTTTATTTGATGTTGTTTTAGTTGTTGTTGTTTATTTGACGTTGTTGTTGTTTTTTATTTGACGTTGTTGTTGTTGACATTGTTGTTGTTGTTGTTGTTTATTTGACGTTCTTGTTGTTGTTTTTTATTTGACGTTGTTGTTGTTGACATTGTTGTTGTTGTTGTTGTTTATTTGACGTAGTTGTTGTTATTGATGTTGTTGTTGTTGTTGTTGTTGTTTATTTGACGTTTTTGTTGTTGTTGATGTTGTTGTTGTTGTTGTTTTTTATTTGACGTTGTTGTTGTTGTTGTTTATTTGACGTTGTTGTTGTTGTTTTTTATTTGACGTTGTTGTTGTTGACATTGTTGTTGTTGTTGTTGTTTATTTGACGTAGTTGTTGTTATTGATGTTGTTGTTGTTGTTGTTGTTGTTGTTGTTGTTGTTGTTGTTTATTTGACGTTTTTGTTGTTGTTGACGTTGTTGTTGTTGTTGTTTTTTATTTGACGTTGTTGTTGTTGTTGTTTATTTGACGTTGTTGTTGTTGTTGTTGTTTATTTGACGTAGTTGTTGTTATTGACGTTGTTGTTGTTGTTGTTTATTTGACATTTTTGTTGTTGTTGATGTTGTTGTTGTTGTTGTTTTTTATTTGACGTTGTTGTTGTTGTTTATTTGACGTTGTTGTTGTTGTTATTGTTGTTGTTGTTGTTGTTAATTTGACGTTGTTGTTGTTGTTGTTGTTTATTTGACGTTGTTGTTGTTGTTGTTTATTTGACGTTGTTGTTGTTGTTTATTTGATGTTGTTGTTGTTGTTATTTATTTGACGTTGTTGTTGTTGTTATTGTTTATTTGACGTTGTTGTTGTTGTTGTTTATTTGACGTTGTTATTGTTGTTTATTTGACGTTGTTATTGTTGTTTATTTGACGTTGTTGTTGTTGTTGTTATTGTTTGTGTTGTTGTTGTTGTTTATTTGACGTTGTTGTTGTTGTTTATTTGACATTGTTGTTGTGGTTGTTATTTATTTGACGTTGTTGTTGTTGTTGTTTATTTGACGTTGTTATTGTTGTTTATTGGACGTTGTTATTGTTGTTTATTTGACATTGTTTTTGTTATTTTACGTTGTTGTTGTTGTTGTATTTGTTGTTGTTGTATTTGTTGTTGTTGTTGTTGTTGCTTATTTGACGTTGTTGTTATTGTTGCTATTTATTTGACGTTGTTATTGTTGTTGTTTATTTGACGTTGTTGTTGTTGTTTTTGTTGTTTATTTGACGTTGTTGTTGTTATTTATTTGACGTTGTTGTTGTTGTTGTTTATTTGACGTTGTTGTTAACGTTGTTGTTGTTGGTGTTTATTTGACGTTGTTGTTGTTGTTGTTTATTTGACGTTGTTGTTGTTGTTGTTGACGTTGTTATTGTTGTTGTTTATTTGATGTTGTTATTGTTGTTGTTGACATAGTTGTTGTTGTTTATTTGACGTTGTTGTTGTTGTTGCCGTTGTTGTTTATTTGACATTGTTGTTGTTGTTGTTTATTTAACGTTGTTGTTGTTGTTGTTATTGTTGTTGTTGTTGTTGTTAATTTGACGTTGTTGTTGTTGTTTATTTGCCGTTGTTGTTGTTGTTGTTTATTTAACGTTGTTAATGTTGTTGTTTATTTGACGTTGTTGTTGTTGTTATTTATTTGACGTTGTTGTTTATTTGACATTGTTGTTTATTTGACGTTGTTGTTTATTTGACGTTGTTGTTGTTATTTGAAGTTGTTGTTGTTGTTGTATTTGTTGTTGTTCTTGTTGTTGTTTATTTGACGTTGTTGTTGTTGTTGTTGTTTATTTGACGTTATTGTTGTTGTTTATTTGACGTTGTTATTGTTGTTGTTGTTGTTCATTTGACGTTGTTGTTGACGTTGTTGTTGTTGTTGTTGTTTATTTGACGTTGGTGTTGTCGTTCTTTATTAGACGTTGTTAATGTTGTTGACATTGTTGTTGTTGTTTTTGTTGTTTATTTGACGTTGTTGTTGTTGTTGTTGTTGTTGTTGTTATTTTTATTGTTGTTATTGTTGGTGTTGTTGTTGTTTATTTGACGTTATTGTTGTTGTTGTTGTTGTTATTTTTGTTGTTGTTATTGTTGGTGTTGTTGTTGTTTATTTGACGTTGTTGTTGTTGTTGTTTATTTGACGTTGTTGTTGTTGTTGTTTATTTGACGTTGTTGTTGTTGTTATTTATTTGACATTGCTGTTGTTGTTGTTGTTGACGTTGTTGTTGTAGTTGTTTATTTGACGTTGTTGTTGTTGTTGTTTATTTGATGTTGTTTTAGTTGTTGTTGTTTATTTGACGTTGTTGTTGTTTTTTATTTGACGTTGTTGTTGTTGTTGACATTGTTGTTATTGTTTTTTATTTGACGTTGTTGTTATTGTTTTTTATTTGACGTTGTTGTTGTTGACATTGTTGTTGTTGTTGTTTATTTGACGTTGTTGTTGTTTATTTGACGTAGTTGTTGTTATTGACGTTGTTGTTGTTTATTTGACATTTTTGTTGTTGTTGATGTTGTTGTTTTTTATTTGACGTTGTTGTTGTTGTTTATTTGACGTTGTTGTTATTGTTGTTATTGTTGTTGTTGTTGTTAATTTGACGTTGTTGTTGTTGTTGTTTATTTGACGTTGTTGTTGTTGTTGTTTATTTGACGTTGTTGTTGTTGTTTATTTGATGTTGTTGTTGTTGTTATTTATTTGACGTTGTTGTTGTTGTTATTATTTATTTGACGTTGTTGTTGTTGTTTATTTGACGTTGTTATTGTTGTTTATTGGACGTTGTTATAGTCGTTTATTTGACGTTGTTTTTGTTATTTTACGTTGTTGTTGTTGTATTTGTTGTTGTTGTATTTGTTGTTGTTGTTGTTGCTTATTTGACATTGTTGTTATTGTTGCTATTTATTTGACGTTGTTATTGTTGTTGTTTATTTGACGTTGTTGTAGTTGTTGTTGTTTATTTGACGTTATTGTTGTTGTTGTTTATTTGACGTTGTTGTTGTTGTTGTTATATTTGTTATTGTTGTTATTGTTGTTGCTTATTTGACGTTGACGTTATTGTTGTTGTTGTTTATTTGAAGTTGTTGTTGTTGTTGACGTTGTTGTTGTTGTTGTTTATTTGACGTTGTTGTTGTTGTTGTTGTTGTTCTTTATTTGACGTTGTTGTTGTTGTTGTTGTTTTTGTTGTTTATTTGACGTTGTTGTTGTTATTTATTTGACGTTGTTGTTGTTGTTGTTGTTTATTTGACGTTGTTGTTAACGTTGTTGTTGTTGGTGTTTATTTGACGTTGTTGTTGTTTATTTGACGTTGTTGTTGTTGTTGTTGACGTTGTTATTGTTGTTGTTTATTTGATGTTGTTATTGTTGTTGTTGACATAGTTGTTGTTGTTTATTTGACGTTGTTGTTGTTGTTGCCGTTGTTGTTTATTTGACATTGTTGTTGTTGTTGTTGTTGATTTGACGTTGTTGTTGTTGTTAATATTGTTGTTGTTGTTGATGTTAATTTAACGTTGTTGTTGTTGTTTATTTGACGTTGTTGTTGTTGTTGTTTATTTAACGTTGTTGTTGTTGTTTATTTGACGTTATTGTTGTTGTTTATTTGACGTTGTTATTGTTGTTGTTGTTGTTTATTTGACGTTGTTGTTGTTGTTGTTTATTTGACGTTGTTGTTGTTGTTGTTTATTAGACGTTGTTAATGTCTATGACATTGTTGTTGTTGTTTCTGTTGTTTATTTGACGTTGTTGTTATTGTTGTTGTTGTTATTTTTGTTGTTGTTATTGTTGGTGTTGTTGTTGTTTATTTGACGTTGTTGTTGTTGTTGTTTATTTGACATTGTTGTTGTTGTTGTTTATTTGACGTTGTTGTTGTTGTTGTTTATTTGACGTTGTTGTTGTTGTTGTTTTTTTGAAATTGCTGTTGTTGTTGTTGTTGACGTTGTTGTAGTTGTTTATTTGACGTTGTTGTCGTTGTTGTTTATTTGATGTTGTTTTAGTTGTTGTTGTTTATTTTTTGTTGTTGTTGTTTTTTATTTGATGTTGTTGTTGTTGACATTGTTGTTGTTGTTGTTGTTTATTTGACATTGTTGTTGTTGTTTTTTATTTGACGTTGTTGTTGTTGACATTGTTGTTATTGTTGTTTATTTGACGTTGTTGTTGTTGTTTAGTTGACGTTGTTGTTGTTATTGACGTTGTTGTTGTTGTTGTTGTTTATTTGACATTTTTGTTGTTGTTGATGTTGTTGTTGTTGTTGTTTTTTATTTGACGTTGTTGTTGTTGTTGTTTATTTGACGTTGTTGTTGTTCTTATTGTTGTTGTTGTTGTTAATTTGACATTGTTGTTGTTGTTGTTTATTTGACGTTGTTGTTGTTGTTGTGTATTTGACGTTGTTGTTGTTGTTTATTTGATGTTGTTGTTGTTGTTATTTATTTGACGTCGTTAATGTTGTTGACATTGTTGTTGTTGTTTTTGTTGTTTATTTGACGTTGTTGTTGTTGTTGTTATTTTTGTTGTTGTTATTGTTGGTGCTGTTGTTGTTTATTTGACGTTCTTGTTGTTGTTGTTTATTTGACGTTGTTGTTGTTGTTTATTTGACGTTGTTGTTGTTGTTTATTTGACGTTGTTGTTGTTGTTGTTGGTTATTTGATGTTGTTGTTGTTGTTGTTTATTTGACATTGCTGTTGTTGTTGTTGTTGACGTTGTTGTTGTAGTTGTTTATTTGACGTTGTTGTTGTTGTTGTTTATTTGATGTTGTTTTAGTTGTTGTTGTTTATTTGACGTTGTTGTTGTTTTTCATTTGACGTTGTTGTTGTTGACATTGTTGTTATTGTTTTTTATTTGACGTTGTTGTTATTGTTTTTTATTTGACGTTGTTGTTGTTGACATTGTTGTTTTTGTTGTTTATTTGACGTTGTTGTTGTTTATTTGACGTAGTTGTTGTTATTGACGTTGTTGTTGTTGTTGTTGTTGTTTATTTGACATTTTTGTTGTTGTTGATGTTGTTGTTTTTTATTTGACGTTGTTGTTGTTGTTTATTTGACGTTGTTGTTATTGTTGTTATTGTTGTTGTTGTTGTTAATTTGACGTTGTTATTGTTGTTGTTTATTTTACGTTGTTGTTGTTGTTGTTTATTTGACGTTGTTGTTGTTGGAGTTTATTTGATGTTGTTGTTGTTGTTATTTATTTGACGTTGTTGTTGTTGTTGTTATTATTTATTTGACGTTGTTGTTGTTGTTTATTTGACGTTGTTATTGTTGTTTATTGGACGTTGTTATTGTCGTTTATTTGACGTTGTTTTTGTTATTTTACGTTGTTGTTGTTGTATTTGTTGTTGTTGTATTTGTTGTTGTTGTTGTTGTTGCTTATTTGACGTTGTTGTTATTGTTGCTATTTATTTGACGTTGTTATTATTGTTGTTTATTTGACGTTGTTGTTGTTGTTGTTTATTTGACGTTATTGTTGTTGTTGTTTATTTGACGTTGTTGTTGTTGTTGTTATATTTGTTATTGTTGTTATTGTTGTTGTTTATTTGACATTGACGTTATTGTTGTTGTTGTTTATTTGAAGTTGTTGTTATTGTTGACGTTGTTGTTGTTGTTGTTTATTTGACGTTGTTGTTGTTGTTGTTGTTGTTCTTTATTTGACGTTGTTGTTGTTGTTGTTTTTGTTGTTTATTTGACGTTGTTGTTGTTATTTATTTGACGTTGTTGTTGTTGTTGTTGTTGTTTATTTGACGTTGTTGTTGTTGTTGTTGTTGACGTTGTTATTGTTGTTGTTTATTTGATGTTGTTATTGTTGTTGTTGACATAGTTATTGTTGTTTATTTGATGTTGTTGTTGTTGTTGTTGCCGTTGTTGTTTATTTGACATTGTTGTTGTTGTTGTTGATTTGACGTTGTTGTTGTTAATATTGTTGTTGTTGTTGTTGTTGTTAATTTAACGTTGTTGTTGTTGTTTATTTGACGTTGTTGTTGTTTATTTAATGTTGTTGTTGTTGTTTATTTGACGTTATTGTTGTTGTTTATTTGACATTGTTATTGTTGTTGTTGTTGTTTATTTGACGTTGTTGTTGTTGTTGTTTATTTGACGTTGTTGTTGTTGTTGTTTATTAGACGTTGTTAATGTCTATGACATTGTTGTTGTTGTTTTTGTTGTTTATTTGATGTTGTTGTTATTGTTGTTGTTGTTATTTTTGTTGTTGTTATTGTTGGTGTTGTTGTTGTTTATTTGACGTTGTTGTTGTTGTTGTTTATTTGACATTGTTGTTGTTGTTGTTTATTTGACGTTGTTGTTGTTGTTTATTTGACGTTGTTGTTGTTGTTTTTTTGAAATTGCTGTTGTTGTTGTTGTTGACGTTGTTGTAGTTGTTTATTTGACGTTGTTGTCGTTGTTGTTTATTTGATGTTGTTTTAGTTGTTGTTGTTTATTTGTTGTTGTTGTTGTTTTTTATTTGACGTTGTTGTTGTTGACATTGTTGTTATTGTTGTTGTTTATTTGACGTTGTTGTTGTTGTTTTTTATTTGACGTTGTTGTTGACATTGTTGTTGTTGTTGTTTATTTGACGTTGTTGTTGTTGTTGTTTAGTTGACGTTGTTGTTGTTATTGACGTTGTTGTTGTTGTTGTTGTTTATTTGACATTTTTGTTGTTGTTGATGTTGTTGTTGTTGTTGTTTTTTATTTGACGTTGTTGTTGTTGTTTATTTGACGTTTTTGTTGTTCTTATTGTTGTTGTTGTTGTTAATTTGACATTGTTGTTGTTGTTGTTTATTTGACGTTGTTGTTGTTGTTGTTTATTTGACGTTGTTGTTGTTGTTTATTTGATGTTGTTGTTGTTGTTATTTATTTGACGTTGTTAATGTTGTTGACATTGTTGTTGTTGTTTTTGTTGTTTATTTGACGTTGTTGTTGTTGTTGTTATTTTTGTTGTTGTTATTGTTGATGTTGTTGTGGTTTATTTGACGTTCTTGTTGTTGTTGTTGTTGTTTATTTGACGTTGTTGTTGTTTATTTGACGTTGTTGTTGTGTTTTATTTGACGTTGTTGTTGTTGTTGTTTATTTGACGTTGTTGTTGTTGTTGTTGTTTATTTGACATTGCTGTTGTTGTTGTTGTTGACGTTGTTGTTGTAGTTGTTTATTTGACGTTGTTGTTGTTGTTGTTTATTTGATGTTGTTTTAGTTGTTGTTGTTTATTTGACGTTGTTGTTGTTTTTTATTTGACGTTGTTGTTGTTGACGTTGTTGTTATTGTTTTTTATTTGACGTTGTTGTTATTGTTTTTTATTTGACGTTGTTGTTGTTGACATTGTTGTTGTTGTTGTTTATTTGACGTTGTTGTTGTTGTTGTTGTTCTTTATATGACGTTGTTGTTGTTGTTGTTGTTTTTGTTGTTTATTTGACGTTGTTGTTGTTATTTATTTGACGTTGTTGTTGTTGTTTATTTGACGTTGTTGTTAACATTGTTGTTGTTGGTGTTTATTTGACGTTGTTGTTGTTGTTGTTGTTTATTTGACGTTGTTGTTGTTGTTGTTGACGTTGTTATTGTTGTTGTTTATTTGATGTTGTTATTGTTGTTGTTGACATAGTTGTTGTTGTTTATTTGACGTTGTTGTTGTTGTTGCCGTTGTTGTTTATTTGACATTGTTGTTGTTGTTGTTGATTTGACGTTGTTGTTGTTGTTAATATTGTTGTTGTTGTTGTTGTTGTTAATATTGTTGTTGTTGTTGATGTTAATTTAACGTTGTTGTTGTTGTTTATTTGACGTTGTTGTTGTTGTTGTTTATTTAACGTTGTTGTTGTTGTTTATTTGACGTTATTGTTGTTGTTTATTTGACGTTGTTATTGTTGTTGTTGTTGTTTATTTGACGTTGTTGTTGTTGTTGTTTATTTGACGTTGTTGTTGTTGTTGTTTATTTGACGTTGTTGTTGTTGTTGTTTATTAGACGTTGTTAATGTCTATGACATTGTTGTTGTTGTTTTTGTTGTTTATTTGATGTTGTTGTTATTGTTGTTGTTGTTATTTTTGTTGTTGTTATTGTTGGTGTTGTTGTTGTTTATTTGACGTTGTTGTTGTTGTTGTTTATTTGACATTGTTGTTGTTGTTGTTTATTTGACGTTGTTGTTGTTGTTTATTTGACGTTGTTGTTGTTGTTTTTTTGAAATTGCTGTTGTTGTTGTTGTTGACGTTGTTGTTGTTGTTTATTTGACGTTGTTGTCGTTGTTGTTTATTTGATGTTGTTTTAGTTGTTGTTGTTTGTTTGTTGTTGTTGTTGTTTTTTATTTGACGTTGTTGTTGTTGACATTGTTGTTATTGTTGTTGTTTATTTGACGTTGTTGTTG
>OX451735.1:1330650200-1330657700 GCA_948472305.1 Vicia faba | reverse complement strand
GTTGTTATTGTTGTTATTGTTGTTGTTGTTGTTAATTTGACGTTGTTGTTGTTGTTGTTTATTTGACGTTGTTGTTGTTGTTGTTTATTTGACGTTGTTGTTGTTGTTGTTTATTTGATGTTGTTGTTGTTGTTATTTATTTGACGTTGTTGTTGTTGTTATTATTTATTTGACGTTGTTGTTGTTGTTTATTTGACGTTGTTATTGTTGTTTATTGGACGTTGTTATTGTCGTTTATTTGACGTTGTTTTTGTTATTTTACGTTGTTGTTGTTGTATTTGTTGTTGTTGTTGTTGTTGCTTATTTGACATTGTTGTTATTGTTGCTATTTATTTGACGTTGTTATTATTGTTGTTTATTTGACGTTGTTGTTGTTGTTGTTGTTGTTGTTTATTTGACGTTATTGTTGTTGTTGTTTATTTGACGTTGTTGTTGTTGTTGTTATATTTGTTATTATTGTTATTGTTGTTGCTTATTTGACATTGACGTTATTGTTGTTGTTGTTTATTTGAAGTTGTTGTTGTTGTTGACGTTGTTGTTGTTGTTGTTTATTTGACGTTGTTGTTGTTGTTGTTGTTCTTTATTTGACGTTGTTGTTGTTGTTGTTTTTGTTGTTTATTTGACGTTGTTGTTGTTATTTATTTGACGTTGTTGTTGTTGTTGTTTATTTGACGTTGTTGTTAACGTTGTTGTTGTTGGTGTTTATTTGACGTTGTTGTTGTTGTTGTTGTTTATTTGACGTTGTTGTTGTTGTTGTTGTTGACGTTGTTATTGTTGTTGTTTATTTGATGTTGTTATTGTTGTTGTTGACATAGTTATTGTTGTTTATTTGACGTTGTTGTTGTTGTTGCCGTTGTTGTTTATTGTTGTTGTTGTTGATTTGACGTTGTTGTTGTTAATATTGTTGTTGTTGTTGTTGTTAATTTAACGTTGTTGTTGTTGTTTATTTGACGTTGTTGTTGTTTATTTAACGTTGTTGTTGTTGTTTATTTGACGTTATTGTTGTTGTTTATTTGACATTGTTATTGTTGTTGTTGTTGTTTATTTGACGTTGTTGTTGTTGTTGTTTATTTGACGTTGTTGTTGTTGTTGTTTATTAGACGTTGTTAATGTCTATGACATTGTTGTTGTTGTTTTTGTTGTTTATTTGACGTTGTTGTTATTGTTGTTGTTGTTATTTTTGTTGTTGTTATTGTTGGTGTTGTTGTTGTTTATTTGACGTTGTTGTTGTTGTTGTTTATTTGACATTGTTGTTGTTGTTGTTTATTTGACGTTGTTGTTGTTGTTTATTTGACGTTATTGTTGTTGTTGTTTTTTTGAAATTGCTGTTGTTGTTGTTGTTGACGTTGTTGTAGTTGTTTATTTGACGTTGTTGTCGTTGTTGTTTATTTGATGTTGTTTTAGTTGTTGTTGTTTATTTGTTGTTGTTGTTGTTTTTTATTTGACGTTGTTGTTGTTGACATTGTTGTTGTTGTTGTTGTTTATTTGACGTTGTTGTTGTTGTTTTTTATTTGACGTTGTTGTTGACATTGTTGTTGTTGTTGTTTATTTGACGTTGTTGTTGTTGTTGTTTAGTTGACGTTGTTGTTGTTATTGACGTTGTTGTTGTTTATTTGACATTTTTGTTGTTGTTGATGTTGTTGTTGTTGTTTTTTATTTTACGTTGTTGTTGTTGTTGTTTATTTGACGTTGTTGTTGTTCTTATTGTTGTTGTTGTTGTTAATTTGACATTGTTGTTGTTGTTGTTTATTTGACGTTGTTGTTGTTGTTGTTTATTTGACGTTGTTGTTGTTGTTTATTTGATGTTGTTGTTGTTGTTATTTATTTGACGTTGTTAATGTTGTTGACATTGTTGTTGTTGTTTTTGTTGTTTATTTGACGTTGTTGTTGTTGTTGTTATTTTTGTTGTTGTTATTGTTGGTGCTGTTGTTGTTTATTTGACGTTCTTGTTGTTGTTGTTGTTTATTTGACGTTGTTGTTGTTTATTTGACGTTGTTGTTGTTTTTTATTTGACGTTGTTGTTGTTGTTGTTGTTTATTTGACGTTGTTGTTGTTGTTGTTGTTTATTTGACATTGCTGTTATTGTTGTTGTTGACGTTGTTGTTGTAGTTGTTTATTTGACGTTGTTGTTGTTGTTGTTTATTTGATGTTGTTTTAGTTGTTGTTGTTTATTTGACGTTGTTGTTGTTTTTTATTTGACGTTGTTGTTGTTGAGATTGTTGTTATTGTTTTTTATTTGACGTTGTTGTTATTGTTTTTTATTTGACGTTGTTGTTGTTGACATTGTTGTTGTTGTTGTTTATTTGACGTTGTTGTTGTTGTTTATTTGACGTAGTTGATGTTATTGACGTTGTTGTTGTTGTTTATTTGACATTTTTGTTATTGTTGATGTTGTTGTTTTTTATTTGACGTTGTTGTTGTTGTTGTTGTTTATTTGACGTTGTTGTTGTTGTTGTTATTGTTGTTGTTGTTGTTAATTTGACGTTGTTGTTGTTGTTGTTTATTTGACGTTGTTGTTGTTGTTGTTTATTTGACGTTGTTGTTGTTGTTGTTTATTTGACGTTGTTGTTGTTGTTTATTTGACGTTGTTGTTGTTGTTGTTTATTTGATGTTGTTGTTGTTGTTGTTTATTTGACATTGCTGTTGTCGTTGTTGTTGACGTTGTTGTTGTAGTTGTTTATTTGACGTTGTTGTTGTTGTTGTTTATTTGATGTTGTTTTAGTTGTTGTTGTTTATTTGACGTTGTTGTTGTTTTTTATTTGACGTCGTTGTTGTTGACATTGTTGTTATTGTTTTTTATTTGACGTTGTTGTTATTGTTTTTTATTTGACGTTGTTGTTGTTGACATTGTTGTTGTTGTTGTTTATTTGACGTTGTTGTTGTTTATTTGACGTAGTTGTTGTTATTGACGTTGTTGTTGTTGTTGTTGTTGTTGTTTATTTGACATTTTTGTTGTTGTTGATGTTGTTGTTTTTTATTTGACGTTGTTGTTGTTGTTTATTTGACGTTGTTGTTATTGTTGTTATTGTTGTTGTTGTTGTTAATTTGACGTTGTTGTTGTTGTTGTTTATTTGACGTTGTTGTTGTTGTTGTTTATTTGACGTTGTTGTTGTTGTTGTTTATTTGATGTTGTTGTTGTTGTTATTTATTTGACGTTGTTGTTGTTGTTATTATTTATTTGACGTTGTTGTTGTTGTTTATTTGACGTTGTTATTGTTGTTTATTGGACGTTGTTATTGTCGTTTATTTGACGTTGTTTTTGTTATTTTACGTTGTTGTTGTTGTATTTGTTGTTGTTGTATTTGTTGTTGTTGTTGTTGTTGCTTATTTGACGTTGTTGTTATTGTTGCTATTTATTTGACGTTGTTATTATTGTTGTTTATTTGACGTTGTTGTTGTTGTTGTTGTTTATTTTACGTTATTGTTGTTGTTGTTTATTTGACGTTGTTGTTGTTGTTGTTATATTTGTTATTGTTGTTATTGTTGTTGCTTATTTGACGTTGACGTTATTGTTGTTGTTGTTTATTTGAAGTTGTTGTTGTTGTTGACGTTGTTGTTGTTGTTGTTTATTTGACGTTGTTGTTGTTGTTGTTGTTCTTTATTTGACGTTGTTGTTGTTGTTGTTTTTGTTGTTTATTTGACGTTGTTGTTGTTATTTATTTGACGTTGTTGTTGTTGTTGTTGTTTATTTGACGTTGTTGTTAACGTTGTTGTTGTTGGTGTTTATTTGACGTTGTTGTTGTTGTTGTTGTTTATTTGACGTTGTTGTTGTTGTTGTTGTTGACGTTGTTATTGTTGTTGTTTATTTGATGTTGTTATTGTTGTTGTTGACATAGTTATTGTTGTTTATTTGACGTTGTTGTTGTTGTTGTCGTTGTTGTTTTATTGTTGTTGTTGTTGATTTGACGTTGTTGTTGTTAATATTGTTGTTGTTGTTGTTGTTAATTTAACGTTGTTGTTGTTGTTTATTTGACGTTGTTGTTGTTTATTTAACGTTGTTGTTGTTGTTTATTTGACGTTATTGTTGTTGTTTATTTGACATTGTTATTGTTGTTGTTGTTGTTTATTTGACGTTGTTGTTGTTGTTGTTGTTTATTTGACGTTGTTGTTGTTGTTGTTGTTTATTAGACGTTGTTAATGTCTATGACATTGTTGTTGTTGTTTTTGTTGTTTATTTGACGTTGTTGTTATTGTTGTTGTTGTTATTTTTGTTGTTGTTATTGTTGGTGTTGTTGTTGTTTATTTGACGTTGTTGTTGTTGTTGTTTATTTGACATTGTTGTTGTTGTTGTTTATTTGACGTTGTTGTTGTTGTTTATTTGACGTTGTTGTTGTTGTTGTTTTTTTGAAATTGCTGTTGTTGTTGTTGTTGACGTTGTTGTAGTTGTTTATTTGACGTTGTTGTCGTTGTTGTTTATTTGATGTTGTTTTAGTTGTTGTTGTTTATTTGTTGTTGTTATTGTTTTTTATTTGACGTTGTTGTTGTTGACATTGTTGTTGTTGTTGTTGTTTATTTGACGTTGTTGTTGTTGTTTTTTATTTGACGTTGTTGTTGACATTGTTGTTGTTGTTGTTTATTTGACGTTGTTGTTGTTGTTGTTTAGTTGACGTTGTTGTTGTTATTGACGTTGTTGTTGTTGTTGTTGTTTATTTGACATTTTTGTTGTTGTTGATGTTGTTGTTGTTGTTGTTTTTTATTTGACGTTGTTGTTGTTGTTGTTTATTTGACGTTGTTGTTGTTCTTATTGTTGTTGTTGTTGTTAATTTGACATTGTTGTTGTTGTTGTTTATTTGACGTTGTTGTTGTTGTTGTTTATTTGACGTTGTTGTTGTTGTTTATTTGATGTTGTTGTTGTTGTTATTTATTTGACGTTGTTAATGTTGTTGACATTGTTGTTGTTGTTTTTGTTGTTTATTTGACGTTGTTGTTGTTGTTATTTTTGTTGTTGTTATTGTTGGTGCTGTTGTTGTTTATTTGACGTTCTTGTTGTTGTTGTTGTTTATTTGACATTGTTGTTGTTTATTTGACGTTGTTGTTGTTTTTTATTTGACGTTGTTGTTGTTGTTGTTGTTTATTTGACGTTGTTGTTGTTGTTGTTGTTGTTTATTTGACATTGCTGTTATTGTTGTTGTTGACGTTGTTGTTGTAGTTGTTTATTTGACGTTGTTGTTTTTGTTGTTTATTTGATGTTGTTTTAGTTGTTGTTGTTTATTTGACGTTGTTGTTGTTTTTTATTTGACGTTGTTGTTGTTGACATTGTTGTTATTGTTTTTTATTTGACGTTGTTGTTATTGTTTTTTATTTGACGTTGTTGTTGTTGACATTGTTGTTGTTGTTGTTTATTTGACGTTGTTGTTGTTGTTTATTTGACGTAGTTGTTGTTATTGACGTTGTTGTTGTTGTTTATTTGACATTTTTGTTATTGTTGATGTTGTTGTTTTTTATTTGACGTTGTTGTTGTTGTTGTTGTTTATTTGACGTTGTTGTTGTTGTTATTGTTGTTGTTGTTGTTAATTTGACGTTGTTGTTGTTGTTGTTTATTTGACGTTGTTGTTGTTGTTGTTTATTTGACGTTGTTGTTGTTTATTTGATGTTGTTGTTGTTGTTATTTATTTGACGTTGTTGTTGTTGTTATTATTTATTTGACGTTGTTGTTGTTGTTGTTTATTTGACGTTGTTATTGTTGTTTATTGGACGTTGTTATTGTTGTTTATTTGACATTGTTTTTGTTATTTTACGTTGTTGTTGTTGTTGTATTTGTTGTTGTTGTATTTGTTGTTGTTGTTGTTGTTGCTTATTTGACGTTGTTGTTATTGTTGCTATTTATTTGACGTTGTTATTGTTGTTGTTTATTAGACGTTGTTGTTGTTGTTTTTGTTGTTTATTTGACGTTGTTGTTGTTATTTATTTAACGTTGTTGTTGTTGTTTATTTGACGTTGTTGTTAATGTTGTTGTTGTTGGTGTTTATTTGACGTTGTTGTTGTTGTTGTTGTTGTTGTTTATTTGACGTTGTTGTTGTTGTTGTTGACGTTGTTATTGTTGTTGTTTATTTGATGTTGTTATTGTTGTTGTTGACATAGTTGTTGTTATTTATTTGACGTTGTTGCTGTTGTTGTTTATTTGACGTTGTTGTTTATTTGACATTGTTGTTTATTTGACGTTGTTGTTTATTTGACGTTGTTGTTGTTATTTGAAGTTGTTGTTGTTGTTGTATTTGTTGTTGTTGTTGTTGTTGTTGTTTATTTGACGTTGTTGTTGTTGTTTATTTGACGTTATTGTTGTTGTTTATTTGACGTTGTTATTGTTGTTGTTGTTGTTTATTTGACGTTGTTGTTGACGTTGTTGTTGTTGTTGTTTATTTGACGTTGTTGTTGTTGTTGTTTATTAGACGTTGTTAATGTTGTTGACATTGTTGTTGTTGTTTTTGTTGTTTATTTGACGTTGTTGTTGTTGTTGTTGTTATTTTTGTTGTTGTTATTGTTGGTGGTGTTGTTGTTGTTTATTTGACGTTATTGTTGTTGTTGTTGTTGTTATTTTTGTTGTTGTTATTGTTGGTGTTGTTGTTGTTTATTTGACGTTGTTGTTGTTGTTGTTTATTTGACGTTGTTGTTGTTGTTTATTTGACGTTGTTGTTGTTGTTTATTTGACGTTGTTTTTGTTATTTTACGTTCTTGTTGTTGTATTTGTTGTTGTTGTATTTGTTGTTGTTGTTGTTGTTGCTTATTTGACGTTGTTGTTATTGTTGCTATTTATTTGACGTTGTTATTATTGTTGTTTATTTGACGTTGTTGTTGTTGTTGTTTATTTGACGTTATTGTTGTTGTTGTTTATTTGACGTTGTTGTTGTTGTTGTTATATTTGTTATTGTTGTTATTGTTGTTGCTTATTTGACGCTGACGTTATTGTTGTTGTTGTTTATTTGAAGTTGTTGTTGTTGTTGACGTTGTTGTTGTTGTTGTTTATTTGACGTTGTTGTTGTTGTTGTTGTTGTTCTTTATTTGACGTTGTTGTTGTTGTTGTTTTTGTTGTTTATTTGACGTTGTTGTTGTTATTTATTTGACGTTGTTGTTGTTGTTGTTGTTTATTTGACGTTGTTGTTAACGTTGTTGTTGTTGGTGTTTATTTGACGTTGTTGTTGTTGTTGTTGTTTATTTGACGTTGTTGTTGTTGTTGTTGTTGACGTTGTTATTGTTGTTGTTTATTTGATGTTGTTATTGTTGTTGTTGACATAGTTATTGTTGTTTATTTGACGTTGTTGTTGTTGTTGCCGTTGTTGTTTATTTGACATTGTTGTTGTTGTTGTTGATTTGCCGTTGTTGTTGTTAATATTGTTGTTGTTGTTGTTGTTAATTTAACGTTGTTGTTGTTGTTTATTTGACGTTGTTGTTGTTTATTTAACGTTGTTGTTGTTGTTGTTGTTTATTTGATGTTATTGTTGTTGTTTATTTGACATTGTTATTGTTGTTGTTGTTGTTTATTTGACGTTGTTGTTGTTGTTG
>OX451735.1:1330570200-1330645200 GCA_948472305.1 Vicia faba | reverse complement strand
TTGTTGTTGACATAGTTGTTGTTGTTTATTTGACGTTGTTGTTGTTGTTGCCGTTGTTGTTTATTTGACTTTGTTGTTGTTGTTGTTTATTTGATGTTGTTGTTGTTGTTGACGTTGTTGTTGTTGTTGTTTATTGGACGTTGTTTTTGTTGTTTATTTGAGATTGTTATTGTTGTTGACGTTGTTGTTGTTGTTGTTGTTTATTTGACATTGTTGTTGTTGTTATTTATTTGACGTTGTTGTTATTGTTTATTTGACGTTGTTGTTGTTGTTTATTTGACGTTGTTGTTGTTATTTATTTGACGTTGTTGTTGTTGTTATTGTTTATTTGGCGTTGTTGTTGTTGTTGTTTATTTGACGTTGTTATTGTTGTTTATTTGACGTTGTTTTTGTTATTTGACGTTGTTGTTGTTGTTGTATTAGTTGTTGTTGTTGTTGCTTATTTGATGTTGTTGTTATTGTTGCTATTTATTTGACGTTGTTGTTGTTGTTGTTGTTTATTTGACGTTGTTGTTGTTGTTGTTTATTTGACGTTGTTGTTGTTATTGTATTTGTTATTATTGTTATTGTTGTTGCTTATTTGACGTTGTTGTTATTGTTGTTGTTTATTTGACGTTGTTGTTGTTGTTATTCATTTGACGTTGTTGTTGTTGTTGTTTATTTGACGTTGTTGTTGTTGTTCTTCATTTGACGTTGTTGTTGTCGTTGTTTTTGTTGTTTATTTGATGTTGTTGTTGTTATTTATTTGACATTGTTGTTGTTGTTATTTATTTGACGTTGTTGTTAACGTTGTTGTTGTTGGTGTTTATTTGACGTTGTTGTTGTTGTTGTTGTTTATTTGACGTTGTTGTTGTTGTTGTTGACGTTGTTATTGTTGTTGTTTATTTGATGTTGTTATTGTTGTTGTTGACATAGTTGTTGTTGTTTATTTGATGTTGTTGTTGTTGTTGCCGTCGTTGTTTATTTGACATTGTTGTTGTTGTTGTTTATTTGACGTTGTTGTTGTTGTTGTTATTGTTGTTGTTGTTGTTGTTAATTTGACGTTGTTGTTGTTGTTTATTTGACGTTGTTATTGTTTTGTTTATTTAACGTTGTTGTTGTTGTTATTTATTTGACGTTGTTGTTGTTGTTGTTTATTTGACGTTGTTGTTTATTTGACATTGTTGTTTATTTGACGTTGTTGTTTATTTGACGTTGTTGTTGTTATTTGAAGTTGTTGTTGTTGTTATATTTGTTGTTGTTGTTGTTGTTGTTGTTTATTTGACGTTGTTGTTGTTGTTTATTTGACGTTATTGTTGTTGTTTATTTGACGTTGTTATTGTTGTTGTTGTTGTTGTTTATTTGACGTTGTTGTTGACGTTGTTGTTGTTGTTGTTGTTGTTTATTTGACGTTGTTGTTGTTGTTGTTTATTAGACGTTGTTAATGTTGTTGACATTGTTGTTGTTGTTTTTGTTGTTTATTTGACGTTGTTGTTGTTGTTGTTGTTGTTGTTATTTTTGTTGTTGTTATTGTTGGTGTTGTTCTTGTTTATTTGACGTTATTGTTGTTGTTGTTGTTATTTTTATTGTTGTTATTGTTGGTGTTGTTGTTGTTTATTTGACGTTGTTGTTGTTGTTGTTTATTTGACGTTGTTGTTGTTGTTTATATGACGTTGTTGTTGTTGTTTATTTGACATTGTTGTTGTTGTTGTTGACGTTGTTGTTGTAGTTGTTTATTTGACGTTGTTGTTGTTGTTGTTTATTTGATGTTGTTTTAGTTGTTGTTGTTTATTTGACGTTGTTGTTGTTTTTTATTTGACGTTGTTGTTGTTTACATTGTTGTTGTTGTTGTTGTTTATTTGACGTTCTTGTTGTTGTTTTTTATTTGACGTTGTTGTTGTTGACATTGTTGTTGTTGTTGTTGTTTATTTGACGTAGTTGTTGTTATTGATGTTGTTGTTGTTGTTGTTGTTGTTTATTTTACGTTTTTGTTGTTGTTGATGTTGTTGTTGTTGTTGTTTTTTATTTGACGTTGTTGTTGTTGTTGTTTATTTGACGGTGTTGTTGTTGTTGTTGTTGTTTATTTGACGTAGTTGTTGTTATTGACGTTGTTGTTGTTGTTGTTTATTTGACATTTTTGTTGTTGTTGATGTTGTTGTTGTTGTTGTTTTTTATTTGACCTTGTTGTTGTTGTTTATTTGACGTTGTTGTTGTTGTTATTGTTGTTGTTGTTGTTGTTAATTTGACGTTGTTGTTGTTGTTGTTGTTGTTTATTTGACGTTGTTGTTGTTGTTGTTTATTTGACGTTGTTGTTGTTGTTGTTTATTTGATGTTGTTGTTGTTGTTATTTATTTGACGTTGTTGTTGTTGTTATTGTTTATTTGATGTTGTTGTTGTTGTTGTTTATTTGACGTTGTTATTGTTGTTTATTGGACGTTGTTATTGTTGTTTATTTGACATTGTTATTGTTATTTTACGTTGTTGTTGTTGTTATATGTGTTGTTGTTGTTGTTGCTTATTTGACGTTGTTGTTATTGTTGCTATTTATTTGACGTTGTCATTGTTGTTGTTTATTTGACGTTGTTGTTGTTGTTGTTTATTTGACGTTATTGTTGTTGTTGTTTATTTGACGTTGTTGTTGTTGTTGTTATATTTGTTATTGTTATTATTGTTGTTGCTTATTTGACGTTGTTGTTATTGTTGTTGTTTATTTGACGTTGTTGTTGTTATTCATTTGATGTTGTTGTTGTTGTTGTTTATTTGACGTTGTTGTTGTTGTTGTTCTTTATTTGACGTTGTTGTTGTTGTTGTTTTTGTTGTTTATTTGACGTTTTTGTTGTTATTTATTTGACGTTGTTGTTGGTGTTGTTGTTTATTTGACGTTGTTGTTAATGTTGTTGTTGTTGGTGTTTATTTGTCGTTGTTGTTGTTTATTTGACGTTGTTGTTGTTGTTGTTGACGTTGTTATTGTTGTTGTTTATTTGATGTTGTTTATTTGATGTTGTTATTGTTGTTGTTGACATAGTTGTTGTTGTTTATTTGACGTTGTTGTTGTTGTTGCCGTTGTTGTTTATTTGACTTTGTTGTTGTTGTTGTTTATTTGATGTTGTTGTTGTTGTTGTTGACGTTGTTGTTGTTGTTTATTGGACGTTGTTTTTGTTGTTTATTTGAGATTGTTATTGTTGTTGACGTTGTTGTTTATTTGACATTGTTGTTGTTGTTATTTATTTGACGTTGTTGTTAATGTTTATTTGACGTTGTTGTTTTTGTTTATTTGACGTTGTTGTTGTTATTTATTTGACGTTGTTGTTGTTGTTATTGTTTATTTGGCGTTGTTGTTGTTGTTGTTTATTTGACGTTGTTATTGTTGTTTATTTGACGTTGTTTTTGTTATTTGACGTTGTTGTTGTTGTTGTTGTATTAGTTGTTGTTGTTGTTGCTTATTTGATGTTGTTGTTATTGTTGCTATTTATTTGACGTTGTTGTTGTTGTTGTTGTTTATTTGACGTTGTTGTTGTTGTTGTTTATTTGACGTTGTTGTTGTTATTGTATTTGTTATTATTGTTATTGTTGTTGCTTATTTGACGTTGTTGTTATTGTTGTTGTTTATTTGACGTTGTTGTTGTTGTTATTCATTTGACGTTGTTGTTGTTGTTGTTTATTTGACGTTGTTGTTGTTGTTCTTCATTTGACGTTGTTGTTGTCGTTGTTTTTGTTGTTTATTTGATGTTGTTGTTGTTATTTATTTGACATTGTTGTTGTTGTTTATTTGAGGTTGTTGTTGTTGTTTATTTGACGTTGTTGTTGTTGTTGTTGTTGTTTATTTGACGTTGTTGTTGTTGTTGACGTTGTTGTTGTTATTGTTTATTTGATGTTGTTGTTGTTGTTGTTGACATAGTTGTTGTTGTTTATTTGACGTTGTTGTTGTTGTTATTGTTGTTGACGTTGTTGTTTATTTGACGTTGTTATTGTTGTTTATTTGACGTTGTTGTTGTTTTTGTTGACGTTGTTGTTGTTGTTGTTTATTGGACGTTGTTGTTGTTGTTGTTTATTTGACATTGTTGTTGTTGTTGACGGTGTTGTTATTGTTGTTGTTTATTTGACATTGTTGTTGTTGTTGTTATTTATTTGACGTTGTTGTTGTTGTTTATTTGACGTTGTTGTTGTTGTTTATTTGACGTTGTTGTTTATTTGACGTTGTTGTTGTTGTTTATTTGACGTTGTTGTTTATTTGACGTTGTTGTTGTTGTTTATTTGATGTTTTTGTTGTTATTTGAAGTTGTTGTTGTTGTATTTCTTCTTGTTGTTGTTGTTGTTGTTTATTTGATGTTGTTGTTGTTGTTGTTGTTTATTTGACATTGCTGTTGTTGTTGTTGTTGACGTTGTTGTTGTAGTTGTTTATTTGACATTGTTGTTGTTGTTGTTTATTTGATGTTATTTTAGTTGTTGTTGTTTATTTGACGTTGTTGTTGTTTTTTATTTGACGTTGTTGTTGTTGACATTGTTGTTGTTGTTGTTTATTTGATGTTGTTGTTGTTGTTTTTTATTTGACGTTGTTGTTGTTGTTGACATTGTTGTTGTTGTTGTTTATTTGACGTTGTTGTTGTTGTTGTTTATTTGACGTAGTTGTTGTTATTGACGTTGTTGTTGTTGTTGTTGTTTATTTGACATTTTTATTGTTGTTGATGTTGTTGTTGTTGTTGTTTTTTATTTGACGTTGTTGTTGTTGTTTATTTGACGTTGTTGTTGTTGTTATTGTTCTTGTTGTTGTTGTTAATTTGACGTTGTTGTTGTTGTTGTTTATTTGATGTTGTTGTTGTTATTATTTATTTGACGTTGTTGTTGTTGTTATTGTTTATTTGACGTTGTTGTTGTGGTAGTTTATTTGACGTTGTTATTGTTGTTTATTGGACGTTGTTATTGTTGTTTATTTGACGTTGTTATTGTTATTTTACGTTGTTGTTGTTGTTATATGTGTTGTTGTTGTTGTTGTTGCTTATTTGACGTTGTTGTTATTGTTGCTATTTATTTGACGTTGTTATTGTTGTTGTTTATTTGACGTTGTTGTTGTTGTTTATTTGACGTTATTGTTGTTGTTGTTTATTTGACGTTGTTGTTGTTGTTGTTATATTTTTTATTGTTGTTATTGTTGTTGCTTATTTGACGTTATTGTTATTGTTGTTGTTTATTTGATGTTGTTGTTGTTATTCATTTGATATTGTTGTTGTTGTTGTTGTTTATTTGACGTTGTTGTTGTTGTTGTTTTTATTGTTTATTTGACGTTTTTGTTGTTATTTATTTGACGTTGTTGTTGTTGTTGTTTATTTGACGTTGTTGTTAACGTTGTTGTTGTTGGTGTTTATTTGACGTTGTTGTTGTTGTTGTTGTTTATTTGACGTTGTTGTTGTTGTTGTTGACGTTGTTATTGTTGTTGTTTATTTGATGTTGTTATTGTTGTTGTTGACATAGTTGTTGTTGTTTATTTGACGTTGTTGTTGTTGTTTATTTGATGTTATTGTTGTTGTTGTTGACGTTGTTGTTGTTGTTGTTTATTGGACGTTGTTGTTGTTGTTTATTTGACATTGTTGTTGTTGTTATTTATTTGACGTTGTTGTTGTTGTTAATTTGACGTTGTTGTTGTTGTTGTTTATTTGACATTGTTGTTGTTGTTGTTTATTTGACGTTGTTGTTGTTATTTATTTGGCGTTGTTGTTGTTGTTATTATTTATTTGGCGTTGTTGTTGTTGTTGTTTATTTGACGTTGTTATTGTTGTTTATTTGACGTTGTTTTTGTTATTTGACGTTGTTCTTGTTGTTGTTGTATTAGTTGTTGTTGTTGTTGCTTATTTGACGTTGTTGTTATTGTTGCTATTTATTTGACGTTGTAGTTGTTTTTTATTTGACGTTATTGTTGTTGACATTGTTGTTGTTGTTGTTTATTTGATGTTGTTGTTGTTGTTTTTTATTTGACGTTGTTGTTGTTGACATTGTTGTTGTTGTTGTTTATTTGACGTTGTTGTTGTTGTTGTTGTTTATTTGACGTAGTTGTTGTTATTGACGTTGTTGTTGTTGTTGTTGTTGTTTATTTGACATTTTTGTTGTTGTTGATGTTGTTGTTGTTGTTGTTTTTTATTTGACGGTGTTGTTGTTGTTTATTTGATGTTGTTGTTGTTGTTATTGTTGTTGTTGTTGTTGTTAATTTGACGTTGTTGTTGTTGTTGTTTATTTGATGTTGTTGTTATTTATTTGACGTTGTTGTTGTTGTTATTGTTTATTTGACGTTGTTGTTGTGGTAGTTTATTTGACGTTGTTATTGTTGTTTATTGGACGTTGTTATTATTGTTTATTTGACGTTGTTATTGTTATTTTACGTTGTTGTTGTTGTTATATGTGTTGTTGTTGTTGTTGTTGTTGCTTATTTGACGTTGTTATTATTGTTGCTATTTATTTGACGTTGTTATTGTTGTTGTTTATTTGACGTTGTTGTTGTTGTTTATTTGACGTTATAGTTGTTGTTGTTTATTTGACGTTGTTGTTGTTGTTGTTGTTATATTTGTTATTGTTGTTATTGTTGTTGCTTATTTGATGTTGTTGTTATTGTTGTTGTTTATTTGACGTTGTTGATGTTGTTATTCATTTGATGTTGTTGTTGTTGTTTATTTGACGTTGTTGTTGTTGTTGTTGTTCTTTATTTGACGTTGTTGTTGTTGTTGTTGTTTTTATTGTTTATTTGACGTTTTTGTTGTTATTTATTTGACGTTGTTGTTGTTGTTTATTTGACGTTGTTGTTAACGTTGTTGTTGTTGGTGTTTATTTGACGTTGTTGTTGTTGTTGTTGTTTATTTGACGTTGTTGTTGTTGTTGACGTTGTTATTGTTGTTGTTTATTTGACGTTGTTGTTGTTTTGTTTATTTAACGTTGTTGTTGTTGTTATTTATTTGACGTTGTTGCTGTTGTTGTTTATTTGACGTTGTTGTTTATTTGACATTGTTGTTTATTTGACGTTGTTGTTTATTTGACGTTGTTGTTGTTATTTGAAGTTGTTGTTGTTGTTGTATTTGTTGTTGTTGTTGTTGTTGTTGTTGTTTATTTGACGTTGTTGTTGTTGTTTATTTGACGTTATTGTTGTTGTTTATTTGACGTTGTTATTGTTGTTGTTGTTGTTGTTGTTTATTTGACGTTGTTGTTGACGTTGTTGTTGTTGTTGTTGTTTATTTGACGTTGTTGTTGTTGTTGTTTATTAGACGTTGTTAATGTTGTTGACATTGTTGTTGTTGTTTTTGTTGTTTATTTGACGTTGTTGTTGTTGTTGTTGTTGTTGTTATTTTTGTTGTTGTTATTGTTGGTGTTGTTCTTGTTTATTTGACGTTATTGTTGTTGTTGTTGTTATTTTTATTGTTGTTATTGTTGGTGTTGTTGTTGTTTATTTGACGTTGTTGTTGTTGTTGTTGTTTATTTGACGTTGTTGTTGTTGTTTATATGACGTTGTTGTTGTTGTTTATTTGACATTGTTGTTGTTGTTGTTGACGTTGTTGTTGTAGTTGTTTATTTGACGTTGTTGTTGTTGTTGTTGTTGTTTATTTGATGTTGTTTTAGTTGTTGTTGTTTATTTGACGTTGTTGTTGTTTTTTATTTGACGTTGTTGTTGTTGACATTGTTGTTGTTGTTGTTGTTTATTTGACGTTCTTGTTGTTGTTTTTTATTTGACGTTGTTGTTGTTGACATTGTTGTTGTTGTTGTTGTTGTTTATTTGACGTAGTTGTTGTTATTGATGTTGTTGTTGTTGTTGTTGTTGTTTATTTGACGTTTTTGTTGTTGTTGATGTTGTTGTTGTTGTTGTTTTTTATTTGACGTTGTTGTTGTTGTTGTTTATTTGACGTTGTTGTTGTTGTTGTTGTTGTTTATTTGACGTAGTTGTTGTTATTGACGTTGTTGTTGTTGTTGTTTATTTGACATTTTTGTTGTTGTTGATGTTGTTGTTGTTGTTGTTTTTTATTTGACCTTGTTGTTGTTGTTTATTTGACGTTGTTGTTGTTGTTATTGTTGTTGTTGTTGTTGTTAATTTGACGTTGTTGTTGTTGTTGTTGTTTATTTGACGTTGTTGTTGTTGTTGTTTATTTGACGTTGTTGTTGTTGTTGTTTATTTGATGTTGTTGTTGTTGTTATTTATTTGACGTTGTTGTTGTTGTTATTGTTTATTTGACGTTGTTGTTGTTGTTGTTTATTTGACGTTGTTATTGTTGTTTATTGGACGTTGTTATTGTTGTTTATTTGACATTGTTATTGTTATTTTACGTTGTTGTTGTTGTTATATGTGTTGTTGTTGTTGTTGTTGTTGCTTATTTGACGTTGTTGTTATTGTTGCTATTTATTTGACGTTGTCATTGTTGTTGTTTATTTGACGTTGTTGTTGTTGTTGTTTATTTGACGTTATTGTTGTTGTTGTTTATTTGACGTTGTTGTTGTTGTTGTTATATTTGTTATTGTTATTATTGTTGTTGCTTATTTGACGTTGTTGTTATTGTTGTTGTTTATTTGACGTTGTTGTTGTTATTCATTTGATGTTGTTGTTGTTGTTGTTTATTTGACGTTGTTGTTGTTGTTGTTCTTTATTTGACGTTGTTGTTGTTGTTGTTTTTGTTGTTTATTTGACGTTTTTGTTGTTATTTATTTGACGTTGTTGTTGGTGTTGTTGTTTATTTGACGTTGTTGTTAATGTTGTTGTTGTTGGTGTTTATTTGTCGTTGTTGTTGTTTATTTGACGTTGTTGTTGTTGTTGTTGACGTTGTTATTGTTGTTGTTTATTTGATGTTGTTTATTTGATGTTGTTATTGTTGTTGTTGACATAGTTGTTGTTGTTTATTTGACGTTGTTGTTGTTGTTGCCGTTGTTGTTTATTTGACTTTGTTGTTGTTGTTGTTTATTTGATGTTGTTGTTGTTGTTGACGTTGTTGTTGTTGTTGTTTATTGGACGTTGTTTTTGTTGTTTATTTGAGATTGTTATTGTTGTTGACGTTGTTGTTGTTGTTGTTTATTTGACATTGTTGTTGTTGTTATTTATTTGACGTTGTTGTTATTGTTTATTTGACGTTGTTGTTGTTGTTTATTTGACGTTGTTGTTGTTATTTATTTGACGTTGTTGTTGTTGTTATTGTTTATTTGGCGTTGTTGTTGTTGTTGTTTATTTGACGTTGTTATTGTTGTTTATTTGACGTTGTTTTTGTTATTTGACGTTGTTGTTGTTGTTGTTGTATTAGTTGTTGTTGTTGTTGCTTATTTGATGTTGTTGTTATTGTTGCTATTTATTTGACGTTGTTGTTGTTGTTGTTGTTTATTTGACGTTGTTGTTGTTGTTGTTTATTTGACGTTGTTGTTGTTATTGTATTTGTTATTATTGTTATTGTTGTTGCTTATTTGACGTTGTTGTTATTGTTGTTGTTTATTTGACGTTGTTGTTGTTGTTATTCATTTGACGTTGTTGTTGTTGTTGTTTATTTGACGTTGTTGTTGTTGTTCTTCATTTGACGTTGTTGTTGTCGTTGTTTTTGTTGTTTATTTGACGTTGTTGTTGTTATTTATTTGACATTGTTGTTGTTGTTATTTATTTGACGTTGTTGTTAACGTTGTTGTTGTTGGTGTTTATTTGACGTTGTTGTTGTTGTTGTTGTTTATTTGACGTTGTTGTTGTTGTTGTTGTTGACGTTGTTATTGTTGTTGTTTATTTGATGTTGTTATTGTTGTTGTTGACATAGTTGTTGTTGTTTATTTGATGTTGTTGTTGTTGTTGCCGTCGTTGTTTATTTGACATTGTTGTTGTTGTTGTTTATTTGACGTTGTTGTTGTTGTTGTTATTGTTGTTGTTGTTGTTGTTAATTTGACGTTGTTGTTGTTGTTTATTTGACGTTGTTGTTGTTTTGTTTATTTAACGTTGTTGTTGTTGTTATTTATTTGACGTTGTTGCTGTTGTTGTTTATTTGACGTTGTTGTTTATTTGACATTGTTGTTTATTTGACGTTGTTGTTTATTTGACGTTGTTGTTGTTATTTGAAGTTGTTGTTGTTGTTATATTTGTTGTTGTTGTTGTTGTTGTTGTTTATTTGACGTTGTTGTTGTTGTTTATTTGACGTTATTGTTGTTGTTTATTTGACGTTGTTATTGTTGTTGTTGTTGTTGTTTATTTGACGTTGTTGTTGACGTTGTTGTTGTTGTTGTTGTTGTTTATTTGACGTTGTTGTTGTTGTTGTTTATTAGACGTTGTTAATGTTGTTGACATTGTTGTTGTTGTTTTTGTTGTTTATTTGACGTTGTTGTTGTTGTTGTTGTTGTTATTTTTGTTGTTGTTATTGTTGGTGTTGTTCTTGTTTATTTGACGTTATTGTTGTTGTTGTTGTTATTTTTATTGTTGTTATTGTTGGTGTTGTTGTTGTTTATTTGACGTTGTTGTTGTTGTTGTTTATTTGACGTTGTTGTTGTTGTTTATATGACGTTGTTGTTGTTGTTTATTTGACATTGTTGTTGTTGTTGTTGACGTTGTTGTTGTAGTTGTTTATTTGACGTTGTTGTTGTTGTTGTTTATTTGATGTTGTTTTAGTTGTTGTTGTTTATTTGACGTTGTTGTTGTTTTTTATTTGACGTTGTTGTTGTTTACATTGTTGTTGTTGTTGTTGTTTATTTGACGTTCTTGTTGTTGTTTTTTATTTGACGTTGTTGTTGTTGACATTGTTGTTGTTGTTGTTGATGTTTATTTGACGTAGTTGTTGTTATTGATGTTGTTGTTGTTGTTGTTGTTTATTTTACGTTTTTGTTGTTGTTGATGTTGTTGTTGTTGTTGTTTTTTATTTGACGTTGTTGTTGTTGTTGTTTATTTGACGGTGTTGTTGTTGTTGTTGTTGTTTATTTGACGTAGTTGTTGTTATTGACGTTGTTGTTGTTGTTGTTTATTTGACATTTTTGTTGTTGTTGATGTTGTTGTTGTTGTTGTTTTTTATTTGACCTTGTTGTTGTTGTTTATTTGACGTTGTTGTTGTTGTTATTGTTGTTGTTGTTGTTGTTAATTTGACGTTGTTGTTGTTGTTGTTGTTTATTTGACGTTGTTGTTGTTGTTGTTTATTTGACGTTGTTGTTGTTGTTGTTTATTTGATGTTGTTGTTGTTGTTATTTATTTGACGTTGTTGTTGTTGTTATTGTTTATTTGATGTTGTTGTTGTTGTTGTTTATTTGACGTTGTTATTGTTGTTTATTGGACGTTGTTATTGTTGTTTATTTGACATTGTTATTGTTATTTTACGTTGTTGTTGTTGTTATATGTGTTGTTGTTGTTGTTGTTGCTTATTTGACGTTGTTGTTATTGTTGCTATTTATTTGACGTTGTCATTGTTGTTGTTTATTTGACGTTGTTGTTGTTGTTGTTTATTTGACGTTATTGTTGTTGTTGTTTATTTGACGTTGTTGTTGTTGTTGTTATATTTGTTATTGTTATTATTGTTGTTGCTTATTTGACGTTGTTGTTATTGTTGTTGTTTATTTGACGTTGTTGTTGTTATTCATTTGATGTTGTTGTTGTTGTTGTTTATTTGACGTTGTTGTTGTTGTTGTTCTTTATTTGACGTTGTTGTTGTTGTTGTTTTTGTTGTTTATTTGACGTTTTTGTTGTTATTTATTTGACGTTGTTGTTGGTGTTGTTGTTTATTTGACGTTGTTGTTAATGTTGTTGTTGTTGGTGTTTATTTGTCGTTGTTGTTGTTTATTTGACGTTGTTGTTGTTGTTGTTGACGTTGTTATTGTTGTTGTTTATTTGATGTTGTTATTGTTGTTGTTGACATAGTTGTTGTTGTTTATTTGACGTTGTTGTTGTTGTTGCCGTTGTTGTTTATTTGACTTTGTTGTTGTTGTTGTTTATTTGATGTTGTTGTTGTTGTGGTTGACGTTGTTGTTGTTGTTGTTTATTGGACGTTGTTTTTGTTGTTTATTTGAGATTGTTATTGTTGTTGACGTTGTTGTTGTTGTTGTTGTTTATTTGACATTGTTGTTGTTGTTATTTATTTGACGTTGTTGTTAATGTTTATTTGACGTTGTTGTTGTTGTTTATTTGACGTTGTTGTTGTTATTTATTTGACGTTGTTGTTGTTGTATTAGTTGTTGTTGTTGTTGCTTATTTGATGTTGTTGTTATTGTTGCTATTTATTTGACGTTGTTGTTGTTGTTGTTGTTGTTTATTTGACGTTGTTGTTGTTGTTGTTTATTTGACGTTGTTGTTGTTATTGTATTTGTTATTATTGTTATTGTTGTTGCTTATTTGACGTTGTTGTTATTGTTGTTGTTTATTTGACGTTGTTGTTGTTGTTATTCATTTGACGTTGTTGTTGTTGTTGTTTATTTGACGTTGTTGTTGTTGTTCTTCATTTGACGTTGTTGTTGTCGTTGTTTTTGTTGTTTATTTGACGTTGTTGTTGTTATTTATTTGACATTGTTGTTGTTGTTTATTTGACGTTGTTGTTGTTGTTTATTTGACGTTGTTGTTGTTGTTGTTGTTGTTGTTTATTTGACGTTGTTGTTGTTGTTGACGTTGTTGTTGTTATTGTTTATTTGATGTTGTTGTTGTTGTTGTTGACATAGTTGTTGTTGTTTATTTGACGTTGTTGTTGTTGTTATTGTTGTTGACGTTGTTGTTTATTTGACGTTGTTATTGTTGTTTATTTGACGTTGTTGTTGTTTTTGTTGACGTTGTTGTTGTTGTTGTTTATTGGACGTTGTTGTTGTTGTTGTTTATTTGACATTGTTGTTGTTGTTGACGGTGTTGTTATTGTTGTTGTTTATTTGACATTGTTGTTGTTGTTGTTATTTATTTGACGTTGTTGTTGTTGTTTATTTGACGTTGTTGTTGTTGTTTATTTGACGTTGTTGTTTATTTGACGTTGTTGTTGTTGTTTATTTGACGTTGTTGTTTATTTGACGTTGTTGTTGTTGTTTATTTGATGTTTTTGTTGTTATTTGAAGTTGTTGTTGTTGTATTTCTTCTTGTTGTTGTTGTTGTTTATTTGATGTTGTTGTTGTTGTTGTTTATTTGACATTGCTGTTGTTGTTGTTGTTGTTGACGTTGTTGTTGTAGTTGTTTATTTGACGTTGTTGTTGTTGTTGTTTATTTGATGTTATTTTAGTTGTTGTTGTTTATTTGACGTTGTTGTTGTTTTTTATTTGACGTTGTTGTTGTTGACATTGTTGTTGTTGTTGTTTATTTGATGTTGTTGTTGTTGTTTTTTATTTGACGTTGTTGTTGTTGTTGACATTGTTGTTGTTGTTGTTTATTTGACGTTGTTGTTGTTGTTGTTTATTTGACGTAGTTGTTGTTATTGACGTTGTTGTTGTTGTTGTTGTTGTTGTTTATTTGACATTTTTGTTGTTGTTGATGTTGTTGTTGTTGTTGTTTTTTATTTGACGTTGTTGTTGTTGTTTATTTGACGTTGTTGTTGTTGTTATTGTTCTTGTTGTTGTTGTTAATTTGACGTTGTTGTTGTTGTTGTTTATTTGATGTTGTTGTTGTTGTTATTTATTTGACGTTGTTGTTGTTGTTATTGTTTATTTGACGTTGTTGTTGTGGTAGTTTATTTGACGTTGTTATTGTTGTTTATTGGACGTTGTTATTGTTGTTTATTTGACGTTGTTATTGTTATTTTACGTTGTTGTTGTTGTTATATGTGTTGTTGTTGTTGTTGCTTATTTGACGTTGTTGTTATTGTTGCTATTTATTTGACGTTGTTATTGTTGTTGTTTATTTGACGTTGTTGTTGTTGTTTATTTGACGTTATTGTTGTTGTTGTTTATTTGACGTTGTTGTTGTTGTTGTTATATTTTTTATTGTTGTTATTGTTGTTGCTTATTTGACGTTATTGTTATTGTTGTTGTTTATTTGATGTTGTTGTTGTTATTCATTTGATATTGTTGTTGTTGTTGATGTTTATTTGACGTTGTTGTTGTTGTTGTTTTTATTGTTTATTTGACGTTTTTGTTGTTATTTATTTGACGTTGTTGTTGTTGTTGTTGTTTATTTGACGTTGTTGTTAACGTTGTTGTTATTGGTGTTTATTTGACGTTGTTGTTGTTGTTGTTGTTTATTTGACGTTGTTGTTGTTGTTGTTGACGTTGTTATTGTTGTTGTTTATTTGATGTTGTTATTGTTGTTGTTGACATAGTTGTTGTTGTTTATTTGACGTTGTTGTTGTTGTTTATTTGATGTTATTGTTGTTGTTGTTGACGTTGTTGTTGTTGTTGTTTATTGGACATTGTTGTTGTTGTTTATTTGACATTGTTGTTGTTGTTATTTATTTGACGTTGTTGTTGTTGTTAATTTGACGTTGTTGTTGTTGTTGTTTATTTGACATTGTTGTTGTTGTTGTTTATTTGACGTTGTTGTTGTTATTTATTTGACGTTGTTGTTGTTGTTATTGTTTATTTGGCGTTGTTGTTGTTGTTGTTTATTTGACGTTGTTATTGTTGTTTATTTGACGTTGTTTTTGTTATTTGACGTTGTTCTTGTTGTTGTTGTATTAGTTGTTGTTGTTGTTGCTTATTTGACGTTGTTGTTATTGTTGCTATTTATTTGACGTTGTAGTTGTTTTTTATTTGACGTTGTTGTTGTTGACATTGTTGTTGTTGTTGTTTATTTGATGTTATTGTTGTTGTTTTTTATTTGACGTTGTTGTTGTTGACATTGTTGTTGTTGTTGTTTATTTGACGTTGTTGTTGTTGTTGTTGTTTATTTGACGTAGTTGTTGTTATTGACGTTGTTGTTGTTGTTGTTGTTTATTTGACATTTTTGTTGTTGTTGATGTTGTTGTTGTTGTTGTTTTTTATTTGACGGTGTTGTTGTTGTTTATTTGATGTTGTTGTTGTTGTTATTGTTGTTGTTGTTGTTGTTAATTTGACGTTGTTGTTGTTGTTGTTTATTTGATGTTGTTGTTGTTGTTATTTATTTGACGTTGTTGTTGTTGTTATTGTTTATTTGACGTTGTTGTTGTGGTAGTTTATTTGACGTTGTTATTGTTGTTTATTGGACGTTGTTATTATTGTTTATTTGACGTTGTTATTGTTATTTTACGTTGTTGTTGTTGTTATATGTGTTGTTGTTGTTGTTGTTGTTGCTTATTTGACGTTGTTATTATTGTTGCTATTTATTTGACGTTGTTATTGTTGTTGTTTATTTGACGTTGTTGTTGTTGTTTATTTGACGTTATAGTTGTTGTTGTTTATTTGACGTTGTTGTTGTTGTTGTTGTTATATTTGTTATTGTTGTTATTGTTGTTGCTTATTTGATGTTGTTGTTATTGTTGTTGTTTATTTGACGTTGTTGATGTTTTTATTCATTTGATGTTGTTGTTGTTGTTGTTTATTTGACGTTGTTGTTGTTGTTGTTATTCTTTATTTGACGTTGTTGTTGTTGTTGTTGTTGTTTTTATTGTTTATTTGACGTTTTTGTTGTTATTTATTTGACGTTGTTGTTGTTGTTTATTTGACGTTGTTGTTAACGTTGTTGTTGTTGGTGTTTATTTGACGTTGTTGTTGTTGTTGTTGTTTATTTGACGTTGTTGTTGTTGTTGACGTTGTTATTGTTGTTGTTTATTTGATGTTGTTATTGTTGTTGTTGACATAGTTGTTGTTGTTTATTTGACGTTGTTGTTGTTGTTGTTGTTGCCGTTGTTGTTTATTTGACGTTGTTGTTGTTTATTTGATGTTGTTGTTGTTGTTGTTGACGTTGTTGTTGTTGTTGTTTATTGGACGTTGTTGTTGTTGTTTATTTGACATTGTTATTGTTGTTGACGGTGTTGTTGTTGTTGTTGTTTATTTGACATTGTTGTTGTTGTTATTTATTTGACGTTGTTGTTGTTGTTAATTTGACGTTGTTGTTGTTGTTGTTGTTTATTTGACATTGTTGTTGTTGTTGTTTATTTGACGTTGTTGTTGTTGTTATTTATTTGACGTTGTTGTTGTTGTTACTGTTTATTTGGCGTTGTTGTTGTTGTTGTTGTTGTTTATTTGACGTTGTTATTGTTGTTTATTTGACGTTGTTTTTGTTATTTGACGTTGTTGTTGTTGTTGTTGTATTAGTTGTTGTTGTTGTTGCTTATTGGACGTTGTTGTTATTGTTGCTATTTATTTGACATTGTTGTTGTTGTTGTTTATTTGACGTTGTTGTTGTTGTTGTTTATTTGACGTTGTTGTTGTTGTATTTGGTATTGTTGTTATTGTTGTTGCTTATTTGACGTTGTTGTTATTGTTGTTGTTTATTTGACTTTGTTGTTGTCGTTATTCATTTGACGTCGTTGTTGTTGTTGTTTATTTGACGTTGTTGTTGTTGTTCTTCATTTGACGTTGTTGTTGTCGTTGTTTTTGTTGTTTATTTGACGTTGTTGTTGTTATTTATTTGACGTTGTTGTTGTTGTTTATTTGACGTTGTTGTTGTTGTTGTTTATTTGACGTTGTCGTTGTTGTTGTTGTTTATTTGACGTTGTTGTTGTTGTTTATTTGGCGTTGTTGTTGTTGTTGACGTTGTTGTTGTTATTGTTTATTTGATGTTGTTGTTGTTGTTGTTGACATAGTTGTTGTTGTTTATTTGACGTTGTTGTTGTTGTTGTTATTGTTGTTGACGTTGTTGTTTATTTGACGTTGTTATTATTGTTTATTTGACGTTGTTGTTGTTTTTGTTGACGTTGTTGTTGTTGTTGTTTATTGGACGTTGTTGTTGTTGTTGTTTATTTGATGTTGTTGTTGTTGTTGTTTATTTGACATTGCTGTTGTTGTTGTTGTTGTTGACGTTGTTGTTGTAGTTGTTTATTTGACGTTGTTGTTGTTGTTTATTTGATGTTATTTTAGTTGTTGTTGTTTATTTGACGTTGTTGTTGTTTTTTATTTGACGTTGTTGTTGTTGACATTGTTGTTGTTGTTGTTTATTTGATGTTGTTGTTGTTGTTTTTTATTTGACGTTGTTGTTGTTGACATTGTTGTTGTTGTTGTTTATTTGACGTTGTTGTTGTTGTTGTTGTTTATTTGACGTAGTTGTTGTTATTGACGTTGTTGTTGTTGTTGTTTATTTGACATTTTTGTTGTTGTTGATATTGTTGTTGTTGTTGTTTTTTATTTGATGTTGTTGTTGTTGTTTATTTGACGTTGTTGTTGTTGTTATTGTTGTTGTTGTTGTTGTTAATTTGACGTTGTTGTTGTTGTTGTTTATTTGATGTTGTTGTTGTTGTTATTTATTTGACGTTGTTGTTGTTGTTATTGTTTATTTGACGTTGTTGTTGTGGTAGTTTATTTGACGTTGTTATTGTTGTTTATTGGACGTTGTTATTGTTGTTTATTTGACGTTGTTATTGTTATTTTACGTTGTTGTTGTTGTTATATGTGTTGTTGTTGTTGTTGTTGTTGCTTATTTGACGTTGTTGTTATTGTTGCTATTTATTTGACGTTGTTATTGTTGTTGTTTATTTGACGTTGTTGTTGTTGTTTATTTGACGTTATTGTTGTTGTTGTTTATTTGACGTTGTTGTTGTTGTTGTTATATTTGTTATTGTTGTTATTGTTGTTGCTTATTTGACGTTGTTGTTATTGTTGTTGTTTATTTGACGTTGTTGTTGTTGTTATTCATTTGATGTTGTTGTTGTTGTTGTTTATTTCACGTTGTTGTTGTTGTTGTTGTTGTTGTTCTTTATTTGACGTTGTTGTTGTTGTTGTTTTTATTGTTTATTTGACGTTTTTGTTGTTATTTATTTGACGTTGTTGTTGTTGTTTATTTGACGTTGTTGTTAACGTTGTTGTTGTTGGTGTTTATTTGATGTTGTTGTTGTTGTTGTTGTTTATTTGACGTTGTTGTTGTTGTTGACGTTGTTGTTGTTGTTGTTTATTGGACGTTGTTGTTGTTGTTTATTTGACATTGTTATTGTTGTTGACGGTGTTGTTGTTGTTGTTGTTTATTTGACATTGTTGTTGTTGTTATTTATTTGACGTTGTTGTTGTTAATTTGACGTTGTTGTTGTTGTTGTTTATTTGACATTGTTGTTGTTGTTGTTTATTTGACGTTGTTGTTGTTGTTATTTATTTGACGTTGTTGTTGTTGTTATTGTTTATTTGGCGTTGTTGTTGTTGTTGTTGTTTATTTGACATTGTTATTATTGTTTATTTGACGTTGTTTTTGTTATTTGACGTTGTTGTTGTTGTTGTTGTATTAGTTGTTGTTGTTGTTGCTTATTTGACGTTGTTGTTATTGTTGCTATTTATTTGACGTTGTTGTTGTTGTTGTTTATTTGACGTTGTTGTTGTTGTTGTTTATTTGACGTTGTTGTTGTTGTATTTGGTATTGTTGTTATTGTTGTTGCTTATTTGACGTTGTTGTTATTGTTGTTGTTTATTTGACTTTGTTGTTGTTGTTATTCATTTGACGTTGTTGTTGTTGTTGTTGTTTATTTGACGTTGTTGTTGTTCTTCATTTGACGTTGTTGTTGTCGTTGTTTTTGTTGTTTATTTGACGTTGTTGTTGTTATTTATTTGATGTTGTTGTTGTTTATTTGACGTTGTTGTTGTTGTTTATTTGACGTTGTCGTTGTTGTTGTTGTTTATTTGACGTTGTTGTTGTTGTTTATTTGACGTTGTTGTTGTTGTTGACGTTGTTGTTGTTATTGTTTATTTGATGTTGTTGTTGTTGTTGTTGACATAGTTGTTGTTGTTTATTTGACGTTATTGTTGTTGTTATTGTTGTTGACGTTGTTGTTTATTTGACGTTGTTATTGTTGTTTATTTGACGTTGTTGTTGTTTTTGTTGACGTTGTTGTTGTTGTTGTTTATTGGACGTTGTTGTTGTTGTTGTTTATTTGACATTGTTGTTGTTGTTGACGGTGTTGTTATTGTTGTTGTTTATTTGACATTGTTGTTGTTGTTGTTATTTATTTGACGTTGTTGTTGTTGTTGTTTATTTGACGTTGTTGTTGTTGTTTATTTGACGTTGTTGTTTATTTGACGTTGTTGTTGTTGTTTATTTGATGTTTTTGTTGTTATTTGAAGTTGTTGTTGTTGTATTTGTTGTTGTTGTTGTTGTTGTTTATTTGATGTTGTTGTTGTTGTTTATTTGACATTGTCGTTGTTGTTGTTGTTTGACGTTGTTGTTGTTGTTTATTTGACGTTATTGTTGTTGTTGTTTATTTGACGTTGTTGTTGTTGTTATATTTGTTATTGTTGTTATTGTTGTTGCTTATTTGACGTTGTTGTTATTGTTGTTGTTTATTTGACATTGTTGTTGTTGTTGTTATTCATTTGATGTTGTTGTTGTTGTTGTTTATTTGACGTTGTTGTTGTTGTTGTTGTTCTTTCTTTGACGTTGTTGTTGTTGTTTTTATTGTTTATTTGACGTTTTTGTTGTTATTTATTTGACGTTGTTGTTCTTGTTTATTTGACGTTGTTGTTAACGTTGTTGTTGTTGGTGTTTATTTGACGTTGTTGTTGTTGTGGTTGTTTATTTGACGTTGTTGTTGTTGGTGACGTTGTTATTGTTGTTGTTTATTTGATGTTGTTATTGTTGTTGTTGACATAGTTGTTGTTGTTTATTTGACGTTGTTGTTGTTGTTGTTGCCGTTGTTGTTTATTTGACGTTGTTGTTGTTGTTGTTTATTTGATGTTGTTGTTGTTGTTGTTGACGTTGTTGTTGTTGTTGTTTATTGGACGTTGTTGTTGTTGTTTATTTGACATTGTTATTGTTGTTGACGGTGTTGTTGTTGTTGTTGTTTATTTGACATTGTTGTTGTTGTTATTTATTTGACGTTGTTGTTGTTGTTGTTAATTTGACGTTGTTGTTGTTGTTGTTGTTTATTTGACATTGTTGTTGTTGTTGTTTATTTGACGTTGTTGTTGTTGTTATTTATTTGACGTTGTTGTTGTTGTTATTGTTTATTTGGCGTTGTTGTTGTTGTTGTTTATTTGACGTTGTTATTGTTGTTTATTTGACGTTGTTTTTGTTATTTGACGTTGTTGTTGTTGTTATTGTATTAGTTGTTGTTGTTGTTGCTTATTTGACGTTGTTGTTATTGTTTCTATTTATTTGACGTTGTTGTTGTTGTTGTTTATTTGACGTTGTTGTTGTTGTTGTTTATTTGACGTTGTTGTTGTTGTATTTGGTATTGTTGTTATTGTTGTTGCTTATTTGACGTTGTTGTTATTGTTGTTGTTTATTTGACTTTGTTGTTGTTGTTATTCATTTGACGTTGTTGTTGTTGTTTATTTGACGTTGTTGTTGTTGTTCTTCATTTGACGTTGTTGTTGTCGTTGTTTTTGTTGTTTATTTGACGTTGTTGTTGTTATTTATTTGACGTTGTTGTTGTTGTTTATTTGACGTTGTTGTTGTTGTTTATTTGACGTTGTCGTTGTTGTTGTTGTTTATTTGACGTTGTTGTTGTTGTTTATTTGACGTTGTTGTTGTTGTTGACGTTGTTGTTGTTATTGTTTATTTGATGTTGTTGTTGTTGTTGACATTGTTGTTGTTGTTATTGTTGTTGATGTTGTTGTTTATTTAACGTTGTTATTGTTGTTTATTTGACGTTGTTATTGTTGTTTATTTGACGTTGTTGTTGTTTTTGTTGACGTTGTTGTTGTTGTTGTTTATTGGACGTTGTTGTTGTTGTTGTTTATTTGACATTGTTGTTGTTGTTGATGGTGTTGTTATTGTTGTTGTTTATTTGACATTGTTGTTGTTGTTGTTATTTATTTGACGTTGTTGTTGTTGTTTATTCGATGTTGTTGTTGTTGTTTATTTGACGTTGTTGTTTATTTGACGTTGTTGTTGTTGTTGTTTATTTGATGTTTTTGTTGTTATTTGAAGTTGTTGTTGTATTTGTTGTTGTTGTTGTTGTTGTTTATTTGATGTTGTTGTTGTTGTTTATTTGACATTGCTGTTGTTGTTGTTGTTGACGTTGTTGTTGTAGTTGTTTATTTGACGTTGTTGTTGTTGTTGTTTATTTGACGTTGTTGTTGTTTTTTATTTGACGTTGTTGTTGTTGACATTGTTGTTGTTGTTGGTTATTTGATGTTGTTGTTGTTGTTTTTTATTTGACGTTGTTGTTGTTGACATTGTTGTTGTTGACATTGTTGTTGTTGTTGTTTATTTGACGTTGTTGTTGTTGTTGTTTATTTGACGTAGTTGTTGTTATTGACATTGTTGTTGTTGTTTATTTGACATTTTTGTTGTTGTTGATGTTGTTGTTGTTGTTGTTTTTTATTTGACGTTGTTGTTGTTGTTTATTTGACGTTGTTGTTGTTGTTATTGTTGTTGTTGTTGTTAATTTGACGTTGTTGTTGTTGTTGTTGTTTATTTGACGTTGTTGTTGTTGTTGTTTATTTGACGTTGTTGTTGTTGTTGTTTATTTGATGTTGTTGTTGTTGTTATTTATTTGATGTTGTTGTTGTTGTTATTGTTTATTTGACGTTGTTGTTGTTGTAGTTTATTTGACGTTGTTATTGTTGTTTAATGGACGTTGTTATTGTTGTTTATTTGACGTTGTTATTGTTATTTTACGTTGTTGTTGTTGTTATATGTCTTGTTGTTGTTGTTGTTGTTATATGTCTTGTTGTATTTGTTGTTGTTGTATTTGTTGTTGTTGTTGTTGTTGCTTATTTGACGTTGTTGTTATTGTTGCTATTTATTTGACGTTGTTATTGTTATTGTTTATTTGACGTTATTATTGTTGTTGTTTATTTGACGTTGTTGTTGTTGTTGTTATATTTGTTATTGTTGTTATTGTTGTTGCTTATTTGACGTTGTTGTTATTGTTGTTGTTTATTTGACGTTGTTGTTGTTGTTATTCATTTGATGTTGTTGTTGTTGTTGTTTATTTGACGTTGTTGTTGTTGTTGTTGTTGTTCTTTATTTGACGTTGTGGTTGTTGTTGTTTTTATTGTTTATTTGACGTTTTTGTTGTTATTTATTTGATGTTGTTGTTGTTGTTTATTTGATGTTGTTGTTAATGTTTTTGTTGTTGGTGTTTATTTGACGTTGTTGTTGTTGTTGTTGTTTATTTGACGTTGTTGTTGTTGTTGACGTTGTTATTGTTGTTGTTTATTTGATGTTGTTATTGTTGTTGTTGACGTAGTTGTTGTTGTTTATTTGACGTTGTTGTTGTTGTTGCCGTTGTTGTTTATTTGACGTTGTTGTTGTTGTTATTTATTTGATGTTGTTGTTGTTGTTATTGACGTTGTTGTTGTTGTTGTTTATTGGACGTTGTTGTTGTTGTTTATTTGACATTGTTATTGTTGTTGACGGTGTTGTTGTTGTTGTTTATTTGACATTGTTGTTGTTGTTATTTATTTGATGTTGTTGTTGTTGTTGTTAATTTGACGTTGTTGTTGTTGTTGTTTATTTGACGTTGTTGTTGTTGTTATTGTTTATTTGGCGTTGTTGTTGTTGTTGTTTATTTGACGTTGTTATTGTTGTTTATTTGACGTTGTTTTTGTTATTTGACGTTGTTGTTGTTGTTGTATTAGTTGTTGTTGTTGTTGCTTATTTGCCGTTGTTGTTATTGTTGCTATTTATTTGACGTTGTTGTTGTTGTTGTTTATTTGACGTTGTTGTTGTTGTTGTTGTTTATTTGACGTTGTTGTTGTTGTATTTGGTATTGTTGTTATTGTTGTTGCTTATTTGACGTTGTTGTTATTGTTGTTGGTTATTTGACTTTGTTGTTGTTGTTATTCATTTGACGTTGTTGTTGTTGTTTATTTGACGTTGTTGTTGTTGTTCTTCATTTGACGTTGTTGTTGTCGTTGTTTTTGTTGTTTATTTGACGTTGTTGTTGTTATTTATTTGACGTTGTTGTTGTTGTTTATTTGACGTTGTTGTTGTTGTTTATTTGACGTTGTCGTTGTTGTTGTTGTTTATTTGACGTTGTTGTTGTTGTTGACGTTGTTGTTGTTATTGACGTTGTTGTTGTTGTTGACGTTGTTGTTGTTGTTATTGTTGTTGATGTTGTTGTTTATTTGACGTTGTTGTTGTTGTTTATTTGACGTTGTTGTTGTTGTTGTTGACGTTGTTGTTGTTGTTGTTGTTTATTGGACGTTGTTGTTGTTGTTGTTTATTTGACATTGTTGTTGTTGTTGACGGTGTTGTTATTGTTGTTGTTTATTTGACATTGTTGTTGTTGTTGTTATTTATTTCACGTTGTTGTTGTTGTTTATTTGACGTTGTTGTTGTTGCTTATTTGACGTTGTTGTTGTTATTTGAAGTTGTTGTTGTTGTATTTGTTGTTGTTGTTGTTGTTGTTGTTTATTTGATGTTATTGTTGTTGTTTATTTGACGTTATTGTTGTTGTTTATTTGACATTGTTATTGTTGTTATTGTTGTTGTTGTTGTTTATTTGACGTTGTTGTTGACGTTGTTGTTCTTGTTGTTTATTTGACGTTATTATTGTTGTTGTTGTTGTTTATTTGACGTTGTTAATGTTGTTGACATAGTTGTTGTTGTTTTTTTTGATTATTTGACGTTGTTATTATTGTTCTTGTTTTTGTTGTTGTTATTGTTGGTGTTGTTGTTGTTTATTTGATGTTGTTGTTGTTGTTGTTGTTGTTGTTGTTGTTTATTTGACGTTGTTGTTGTTGTTTATTTGACGTTGTTGTTGTTGTTTATTTGATGTTGTTGTTGTTGTTTATTTGAAGTTGTTGTTGTTGTTGTTGTTGTTTATTTGACATTGTTGTTGTTGTTGTTGTTAACGTTGTCGTTGTAGTTGTTTATTTGACGTTGTTGTTGTTGTTGTTTATTTGATGTTGTTTTAGTTGTTGTTGTTTATTTGACGTTGTTGTTGTTTTTTATTTGACGTTGTTGTTGTTGACATTGTTGTTGTTGTTGTTGTTTATTTGACGTTCTTGTTGTTGTTTTTTATTTGACGTTGTTGTTGTTGACATTGTTGTTGTTGTTGTTGTTTATTTAACGTAGTTGTTGTTACTGACGTTGTTGTTATTGTTGTTGTTGTTGTTGTTTATTTGACGTTTTTGTTGTTGTTGATGTTGTTGTTATTGTTGTTGCTTATTTGACGTTGTTGTTGTTGTTTATTTGACGTTGTTGTTGTTGTTTATTTGACGTTGTTGTTTATTTGACGTTGTTGTTGTTTATTTGATGTTTTTGTTGTTATTTGAAGTTGTTGTTGTTGTATTTGTTGTTGTTGTTGTTATTGTTTATTTGATGTTGTTGTTGTTGTTGTTTATTTGACATTGCCGTTGTTGTTGTTGTTTGACGTTGTTGTTGTTGTTGTTTATTTGACGTTATTGTTGTTGTTGTTTATTTGACGTTGTTGTTGTTGTTGTTATATTTGTTATTGTTGTTATTGTTGTTGCTTATTTGACGTTGTTGTTATTGTTGTTGTTTATTTGACGTTGTTGTTGTTGTTATTCATTTAATGTTGTTGTTGTTGTTGTTTATTTGACGTTGTTGTTGTTGTTGTTGTTCTTTATTTGACGTTGTTGTTGTTGTTGTTGTTGTTTTTATTGTTTATTTGACGTTTTTGTTGTTATTTATTTGACGTTGTTGTTGTTTATTTGACGTTGTTGTTAACGTTGTTGTTGTTGGTGTTTATTTGACGTTGTTGTTGTTGTTGTTGTTGTTTAATTGACGTTGTTGTTGTTGGTGACGTTGTTATTGTTGTTGTTTATTTGATGTTGTTATTGTTGTTGTTGACATAGTTGTTGTTGTTTATTTGACGTTGTTGTTATTGTTGTTGTTGTCGTTGTTGTTTATTTGACGTTGTTGTTGTTGTTGTTGTTTATTTGATGTTGTTGTTGTTGTTGTTGACGTTGTTGTTGTTGTTGTTGTTGTTTATTGGACGTTGTTGTTGTTGTTTATTTGACATTGTTATTGTTGTTGACGGTGTTGTTGTTGTTGTTTATTTGACATTGTTGTTGTTGTTATTTATTTGACGTTGTTGTTGTTGTTGTTAATTTGACGTTGTTGTTGTTGTTGTTGTTTATTTGACATTGTTGTTGTTGTTGTTTATTTGACGTTGTTGTTGTTGTTATTTATTTGACGTTGTTGTTGTTGTTATTGTTTATTTGGCGTTGTTGTTGTTGTTGTTTATTTGACGTTGTTATTGTTGTTTATTTGACGTTGTTTTTGTTATTTGACGTTGTTGTTGTTGTTGTTGTATTAGTTATTGTTGTTGTTGCTTATTTGACGTTGTTGTTATTATTGCTATTTATTTGACGTTGTTGTTGTTGTTGTTTATTTGACGTTGTTGTTGTTGTTGTTTATTTGACGTTGTTGTTGTTGTATTTGGTATTGTTGTTATTGTTGTTGCTTATTTGACGTTGTTGTTATTGTTGTTGTTTATTTGACTTTGTTGTTGTTGTTATTCATTTGATGTTGTTGTTGTTGTTATTTATTTGACGTTGTTGTTGTTGTTCTTCATTTGACGTTGTTGTTGTCGTTGTTTTTGTTGTTTATTTGACGTTCTTGTTGTTATTTATTTGACGTTGTTTTTGTTGTTTATTTGACGTTGTTATTGTTGTTTATTTGACGTTGTCGTTGTTGTTGTTGTTTATTTGACATTTTTGTTGTTGTTGTTGTTGTTTTTTATTTGACGTTGTTGTTGCTGTTTATTTGACGTTGCTGTTGTTGTTATTGTTGTTGTTGTTGTTGTTAATTTGATGTTGTTGTTGTTGTTGTTGTTTATATGACGTTGTTGTTGTTGTTGTTTGTTTGACGTTGTTGTTGTTGTTGTTTATTTGATGTTGTTGTTGTTGTTATTTATTTGATGTTGTTGTTGTTGTTATTGTTTATTTGACGTTGTTGTTGTTGTAGTTTATTTGACGTTGTTATTGTTGTTTATTGGACGTTGTTATTGTTGTTTATTTGACGTTGTTATTGTTATTTTACGTTGTTGTTGTTGTTATATGTGTTGTTGTTGTTGTTGTTGCTTATTTGACGTTGTTGTTATTGTTGCTATTTATTTGACGTTGATATTGTTGTTGTTTATTTGACGTTGTTGTTGTTGTTTATTTGACGTTATTATTGTTGTTGTTTATTTGACGTTGTTGTTGTTGTTGTTGTTGTTATATTTGTTATTGTTGTTATTGTTGTTGCTTATTTGACGTTGTTGTTATTGTTGTTGTTTATTTGACGTTGTTGTTGTTGTTATTCATTTGATGTTGTTGTTGTTGTTTATTTGACGTTGTTGTTGTTGTTGTTGTTCTTTATTTGACGTTGTTGTTGTTGTTGTTTTTATTGTTTATTTGACGTTTTTGTTGTTATTTATTTGACGATGTTGTTGTTTATTTGACGTTGTTGTTAATGTTTTTGTTGTTGGTGTTTATTTGACGTTGTTGTTGTTTATTTGACGTTCTTGTTGTTGTTGACGTTGTTATTGTTGTTGTTTATTTGATGTTGTTATTGTTGTTGTTGACATAGTTGTTGTTGTTGACATAGTTGTTGTTGTTTATTTGACGTTGTTGTTGTTGTTGTTGTTTATTTGATGTTGTTGTTGTTGTTGACGTTGTTGTTGTTGTTGTTTATTGGACGTTGTTGTTGTTGTTTATTTGACATTGTTATTGTTGTTGACGGTGTTGTTGTTGTTGTTTATTTGACATTGTTGTTGTTGTTATTTATTTGACGTTGTTGTTGTTGTTGTTGTTAATTTGACGTTGTTGTTGTTGTTGTTTATTTGACATTGTTGTTGTTGTTGTTTATTTGACGTTGTTGTTGTTGTTATATATTTGACGTTGTTGTTGTTGTTATTGATTATTTGGCGTTGTTGTTGTTGTTGTTTATTTGACGTTGTTATTGTTGTTTATTTGACGTTGTTTTTGTTATTTGACGTTGTTGTTGTTGTTGTTGCTTATTTGACGTTGTTGTTATTGTTGCTATTTATTTGACGTTGTTGTTGTTGTTGTTGTTTATTTGACGTTGTTGTTGTTGTTGTTTATTTGACGTTGTTGTTGTTGTATTTGGTATTGTTGTTATTGTTGTTGCTTATTTGACGTTGTTGTTGTTTATTTGACTTTGTTGTTGTTGTTATTCATTTGACGTTGTTGTTGTTGTTTATTTGACGTTGTTGTTGTTGTTCTTCATTTGACGTTGTTGTTGTCGTTGATTTTGTTGTTTATTTGACGTTGTTGTTGTTATTTATTTGACGTTGTTGTTGTTGTTGTTGTTGTTGTTTATTTGACGTTGTCGTTGTTGTTGTTGTTTATTTGACGTTGTTGTTGTTGTTGACGTTGTTGTTGTTATTGACGTTGTTGTTGTTGTTGACGTTGTTGTTGTTGTTATTGTTGTTGATGTTGTTGTTTATTTGACGTTGTTGTTGTTGTTTATTTGACGTTGTTGTTGTTGTTGTTGTTGACGTTGTTGTTGTTGTTGTTTATTGGACGTTGTTGTTGTTGTTGTTTATTTGACGTTGTTGTTGTTGTTTATTTGACGTTGTTGTTGTTGCTTATTTGACGTTGTTGTTTATTTGACGTTGTTGTTGTTGTTGTTTATTTGACGTTTTTGTTGTTATTTGAAGTTGTTGTTGTTGTATTTGTTGTTGTTGTTGTTGTTTATTTGATGTTATTGTTGTTGTTTATTTGACGTTATTGTTGTTGTTTATTTGACATTGTTATTGTTGTTATTGTTGTTGTTGTTGTTGTTGTTTATTTGACGTTGTTGTTCTTGTTGTTTATTTGACGTTATTATTGTTGTTGTTGTTGTTTATTTGACGTTGTTAATGTTGTTGACATAGTTGTTGTTGTTTTTGTTGATTATTTGACGTTGTTATTGTTGTTCTTGTTTTTGTTGTTGTTATTGTTGGTGTTGTTGTTGTTTATTTGACGTTGTTGTTGTTGTTGTTATTGTTGTTGTTGTTGTTTATTTGACGTTGTTGTTGTTGTTTATTTGACGTTGTTGTTGTTGTTTATTTGACGTTGTTGTTGTTGGTTATTTGACGTTGTTGTTGTTGTTGTTGTTTATTTGACATTGTTGTTGTTGTTGTTGTTAACGTTGTTGTTGTAGTTGTTTATTTGACGTTGTTGTTGTTGTTGTTTATTTGATGTTGTTTTAGTTGTTGTTGTTTATTTGACGTTGTTGTTTTTTTTTATTTGACGTTGTTGTTGTTGACATTGTTGTTGTTGTTGTTTATTTGACGTTCTTGTTGTTGTTTTTTATTTGACGTTGTTGTTGTTGACATTGTTGTTGTTGTTGTTGTTTATTTAACGTAGTTGTTGTTATTGACGTTGTTGTTATTGTTGTTGTTGTTGTTGTTGTTTATTTGACGTTTTTGTTGTTGTTGTTGTTATTGTTGTTGCTTATTTGACGTTGTTGTTATTGTTGTTGTTTATTTGACGTTGTTGTTGTTGTTATTCATTTGACGTTGTTGTTGTTGTTATTTATTTGACGTTGTTGTTGTTGTTCTTCATTTGACGTTGTTGTTGTCGTTGTTTTTGTTATTTATTTGACGTTGTTGTTGTTATTTATTTGACGTTGTTGTTGTTGTTTATTTGACGTTGCTGTTGTTGTTGTTTATTTGACGTTGTCGTCGTTGTTGTTGTTTATTTGACGTTGTTGTTGTTGTTGACGTTGTTGTTGTTATTGTTTATTTGATGTTATTGTTGTTGTTGTTGACATAGTTATTGTTGTTTATTTGACGTTGTTGTTGTTGTTGTTATTATTGTTGACGTTGTTGTTTATTTAACGTTGTTATTATTGTTTATTTGACGTTGTTGTTGTTGTTGACGTTGTTGTTGTTGTTGTTTATTGGACGTTGTTGTTGTTGTTGTTTATTTGACATTGTTGTTGTTGTTGACGGTGTTGTTATTGTTGTTGTTTATTTGACATTGTTGTTGTTGTTGTTATTTATTTGACGTTGTTGTTGTTGTTTATTTGACGTTGTTGTTGTTGTTTATTTGACATTGTTGTTATTGTTGTTGTTGACGTTGTTGTTGTAGTTGTTTATTTGACGTTGTTGTTGTTGTTGTTGTTTATTTGATGTTATTTTAGTTGTTGTTGTTTATTTGACGTTGTTGTTGTTTTTTATTGGACGTTGTTGTTGTTGACATTGTTGTTGTTGTTGTTTATTTGATGTTGTTGTTGTTGTTTTTTATTTGACTTTGTTGTTGTTGACATTGTTGTTGTTGTTGTTTATTTGACGTTGTTGTTGTTGTTTATTTGACGTTGTTGTTGTTGTTTATTTGACGTTGTTGTTGTTGTTGTTGTTTATTTGACATTGTTGTTGTTGTTGTTGTTAACGTTGTTGTTGTAGTTGTTTATTTGACGTTGTTGTTGTTGTTGTTTATTTGATGTTGTTTTAGTTGTTGTTGTTTATTTGACGTTGTTGTTGTTGACATTGTTGTTGTTGTTGTTTATTTGACGTTCTTGTTGTTGTTGTTTATTTGACGTTGTTGTTGTTATGGTTGTTGTTGTTGTTGTTGTTTATTTGACGTTGTTGTTATTGTTGTTTATTTGACGTTGTTGTTGTTGTTGTTGTTTATTTGATGTTGTTGTTGTTGTTATTTATTTGACGTTCTTGTTGTTGTTATTGTTTATTTGACGTTGTTGTTGTTGTTGTTTATTTGACGTTGTTATTGTTGTTTATTGGACGTTGTGATACGGTGGGAGAACTGACTTGAGGTTTGCGTTTGTATTCGCAAATGTTACGGTTAGCAAGAGTCGCCACCGACTTTTTATTTTATCCTAAGGAAAGGTTAAAAAGCACAGCAAAAACCTTTTGAGATGTTTTCTTGGGTTCGGGGAGTAGATTATAGAAAGGGAAGGTATTAGCACCCTTTCTATCCATGGTTATCCATGGGCTCTTAGTTACTTGCTTAGATCACTTGCCTTTTGTTTTCAATTGTTCTAAATGGTGCTTGAATGTGTGGGTTTTGAAAATGTTTTTGAAAAGAGGCCAATGTGGTGGCAACCTTTGTAATGATCCATGTGGGGATGTATACAAAGATGTTTGTCTTTTGAAAAGATTTTCATTTGTTTTTGAAAGTTGTTTTTGAAAGAGTAGTGATGTGTGGTTTTTTTGAAATAGGCAAGTGTTTTTGTTTTGCAAGTTTGATTCAGGTAACTAAGAGGTTATCTACTCCTAAATTTCTCAAAAGATTATTGCTATACTTTAACCCTTTTAACAAGTTTGCACCACCATTGTATTTGGTGGGCAACCTTGTGTTAGGATGTGAAAAGGGACAGGCGCGGGTCATCGTTTAGACCATAATTGTAACGACGTTAAATGTCTTTGGGCAATTTCTCTAAGGGACTTGATCATTTGTTTTGTTTGTTTTGAAAAGTTTTGTCGAGGGACTATGATCATTCAAATTGTTTACTTTGCCCAAAGATGTTCAACATACAATATGGCCCATTTATTTGAAGGCAACAAGTGGAATACCCTAGGGGGGTGCAAGTGTGATTTGTGTGTCCATTTTCATGCTTGTTTGTCTTGTATTAGGTCAAACTATTTTTTTATCGTTTTTTCGCATACAAACCCTAATTCTAGCATGTTATTATTTAGAAAGCGATAAAGTGCGAAATTAAAATTACTAAGTTATTACACAACCAAATATGGGAAGGGGGGTACAAATGTTCAAATGGGGATATTGACAAGAATTTGAATCTAAATTATTACAACAATTGGATATTTTGCAATGCATAATTAAATGTAAATTAAATAAATATGTGAAATGTAGAAAGAAAGTTTCTATGTGTATGAGAAAAAATATTATTTATGTAAAAGGAAAAAGAAAATAAAAATGTATTTATTTTTAGTATTTTGAAACTTAGGGTGAAAAAAACCCTAATTTTAAATAAAAGGTATTATTACCTAATTTAATTTTACTATTTATTTATTATAAAAAATAAAATAAAATGAAGTGTATTGTGAAAAAGGTATTTTTTGTATCAAATGTTAATAAAATAAAAAAGATCAAGTATTTTTATATCTTTTTCTTAAATACATTAATAATCAAATATATATATATATATAACCCTAAATATGTATTTTTCTAAAATAAATATTTAAATATTTTAATAAAATAAAAAGTATTATTTTTTTGTGTAAAATATTTTCATAAAGTAAATAAAATAATAAAAATGTATCTACACTATTTTCTATTTATTTCAATAATAGTATATATATATATATTTGTATATAACAAAAGAAATAAACAAATAAATATGCCATAAATACAAAAAGTGGTGGAAAAAATATTTTAAAAAATTTAATGGTATGAGAAAAAATAAACAAAGTCAACCCAAAAAGAAAAAGTCAAAAATGTCAAAAAATGAGCAAATGGGCTCAGGGGGGTGTAAACCAAAAAATGGGGTGTGAAAAGGAAACAAATCCAGGCCCAGCCCAAATCACTTCTTCTTCAACCTCTGTACAGCTTTCTTCACACAAAACACGCGTTTTCTAACTCTGGATTCCTGGACTTTCAAGCAAAACCCATAACATGAAAAGTGTAGAGCATTAAGAGACGGTTTCAACCATATAAAGAACATGACCTATCTCTCCCAGATGAGAGAGAATTTCTCCCCCCCTCTTTTCTGACCTAGTTTTTCTACCATTTTCAGAGCTCAAATTCTCTTCACTCAGACAAAAGAAATGAAAAGTAAAGCTATGTACATGTTCAGGGCTATGAGTAGGACTTTGTTTCTTCACAAACTTAAGACTAAAGATGCCTAATAAGAGAGATACGAATTCAAACTTTTACCTGTGCAGTTGAACTTCTATGTGGAGAATGAGAGACTTTCAGTGCAATGTAATGATTGGAAAAGCTTCCTTGAAGTCCAGGGATGCTTTTTCAATGCTCACTTTGTCTTGAAACTTCTTGTATCAAGCTATAGAACTTCACCTGCAAGTCAAAGATGTGAAAATGGTGGAAGTGGTTAGAGCAACTACAGATCGTGCCTTAGCTTCTGGATAACTTGCATATGTTGTAAGGAAGGTAGAGGAACAGGTTTGGACAGAAATGCTTGAAGGGATTGAGAGATTGCACTCAAACTGCAGGGGCACCCCTGTTTGTGCAGTTTGAGGATGATTCTGAGATGGAGGGTGTTTGAAAGGGAAATGGCTCGTGCAAAAGCTTCAATGTGGTCTATGGAATGTGTTTGATATCTTTTGTGCTGTGTTTGTATGCTGGTATGAGAGATAGCATAAGTTATGGATGTTACTTCTATGTGAAGCAAGCAAATGTCAACTTGGTTTCTAGGCCAGTACAATGCCTCAAGCTATGCTGCACATTTGAGTCTTGATCAGTGGGATATGCCCATGCTTTTTTGCTTCAAAGATCTGCATTGTACCTCATGGATTTGCAAAGTTGCCATAAAGTATCACTTTACAAGAATGGATAATATGCTTTTTCTAGTTTAGGCTTGATTTTGTGTGTATTGTCCAAATGAGCAAGATAATGCTAGAGCACAAAGGATATGCATTGAATTATTGAGTGAAAATGGGATTAGAGGCCTGCAATGTAGCTTAAGCATGCTGAATTCAAATTTGCCAAGTTTATGAACATGCTTTGATGAAGAACAAAAGTGAATTTTTGCCAACTTGTGAAATTCGAATCTCTCAAGTTATGAGGTTGTTTGATGAGTTCTTGGACATTTTGGAAAGCTTGGAATGTGTACTACAATCCATCTTTGAAATGCAATTTGAAATTCCAAGTGGAAGGGTATGAAAAGTGGCCTTGAAGTAGGGTAGAAAACCTTGTCAAAATAGGTCAAATTTCACTAAGTTAAAAGATGGTTTAGTGCCCTTATTCAAAAAATCATAACTTGAGATACAAGCTTCAAATGAGAAAACTTTGTGAATCAAAGTTGTAGATTATGCAACAAGCTACAACTTTCATGTTTTGACTTTTGTTTGAATCCAAATGGATCATGGTGAAAAGATGGGGCAAAGTTGGGAAAAAATTAGGGTTTTTCATAACTTAGAAAAATTCTAAGTTATGAAAAATTCCATTTTCAAACCCTAATTTGCATTTTGTGATTTCTTGGTGAACAAGTTTCATGATTTGGCATGTTTTGATGAAAAATGAATCTTGACTCTTGATTTTGACCAAAAAGTCAAAGTTTGACTTTTCAGTATACAGTCAAAATTGACCAATTGACTGGGAAATTCAACTGTCAATCTTGTGTACTTGGGATCTTTTGAGCTTGATGAGCATGTCAAGATAATTCCATGGGGTCCTTGAGTCCATAAGTGAGCTTGATTTGCCATTGGCTAGGTCAAACAGTCAAAAATTGCCTTTGTGCAGTCAAAACCCTAAAAATGACCATTTTGCCCTTTTGGTGATCTGATCAAATTTCTTGTGGAATTGTGATCCAAACTTGATCAAATGGTTCATATGAGTTCATAATGTTGATGTGGATCAAATTTCATGAGGTTTGACTGTCAATTGGCCACAGTTGACTTTTTCCCCAATACAGCTGATTTCTAGCTCAACTGTCCAATTGACTGGGAAAAACTTGGAATCAAGACTTGAAACTTGGTATGGGTAAACTTGGGAGTCCAATATAAAGCATGAAAGTCATCTTAGGCATTTTAGGTCAAAACATCTTTAGGCAAACACAAACCCTAATTTGAGTCCACAGTGCAAGGAGAAGTCTTGAGCAGAGGAAACCCTAATTGTATCTTGATTCTTAAAGGTCTTGTGATGAGAAAATGTTGAGGAAATGGGAGGGCAAATTTTGGGGTACAACAGTTGCCCCTGTTCAATCTTCTTGGACCTGAAGAGTTAGATTGGCAGGTTTGCCTTTCGTGACTCGAGGGTAAAAGGAGATTGGACACTAGAGTGCCCGGAAATTTGCACTCGCATGCTGGAGTGTCAGCAACGTGGTGTCGGGAATGGGCTTATAGATGCCATTTGGAGAGATGGTGGATAGGGAGATGGGCTTTGTAGATGCCATCTGGAAAAGTGACAGAACTTTGTCGGGAATGGGCTTATAGATGCCATTTGGAAGTGTTGATCGCATAAGAGGTTCCTTAGCGAGAACTTGTGTGTTTTAAGAAAGACAGATGTTTTCCTGGCTTGTTACAGGTGTTTGATCTTCAGTCTCCTTATGCAGATATGCCCTGGCTGGATACAGGTATCGAATCTACAATCGGTTGCTCACAGATGCGCCCTGGCTGGATACAGGAGTCGAATCTGGAAATAGTCGTCAATAGATATGCCCTGGCTGGATACAGGAGTCGAATCTTTGAACTCTGCAGACGTGCCCTGGCTAGATACAGGAATCGAGTTTGGAAATGTGGTCAACAGATATGCCCTGGCTGGATACAGGAATCGAATCTGGAAATGTTGTAGTCGATAGATGTGCCCTGGCTGGATACAGGAGTCGAATCTTTGAACTCTTCAGACGTGCCCTGGCTAGATACAGGAATCGAGTCTGGAAACTGATCACTCAGATGTGCCCTGGCTAGATACAGGTATCGAATCTGGAATTGTGACAGTTGAAAGTAGTCACTTTTGAGATTGTCTTTTTCCTGAAAAGGCAAAGACGTAAGCTGTATGCAATGTCATGATGTATGATATGCATGATGTCATGATGTTCAACATTTGATGTTGTATGTGTCTCATCATGTATGTAAGCAAGATGTATGAAAATGTGAAATGTTTATGAGTGTAATTTCATCTTAGGAAAATAAATCCTTGACGAATGGCCGGGAAGCTGCTTTGCGGAAGAGATACTTGGCCGAAGCTCTGATGAGAGGCCTGCTGAGGACTTTAACGATGGATTCCGCTGAGGATAATGATGATAAACTCTGCTGGGGAACCCCAAAGATAAACTCTGCTTGGGAAAACCAAAGATAAACTTCGCTGGGGATTGAAGGAACTTTCGCCGAGAACGGTCTTCCGTGGCTTTTAGCTGAGGATAACCCAGTTATAAGTCCTTGTGAGGAAATAACTCTAAATAAAACTTGGGCGTGACGTTCGTACTTCGCCGGGGATAAGCTCGCAGAATCTACTGGGGATGAGCTTTTAAGATTTGCCGGGGAACGTCGTGCCTTTTTCAGGATCGACGGGGAATCGACTCCCGCTTGGGGAAAGTGCTGCTGAACCTTGTTTTATTCTGCGGGGAGCTAAGATGATTTGGCCAATATTTTCAGTTGAACCTACCTTGGTGCCTTGGTGGACAAAGCAACTAGACCGCATTAGACAACTACACATTGCCCCTGTCTTTGATGTCACTTGTAATTAATCTCTTTTTTCATATGCAAACATTTAGGGATCAGCAATTTAATGTCAAATGCATATATCAAAAATGAACATTGGACGTTCTTCGCAAGACAAAACAGAAAAAAGAAAAACAATGGCAATTTGTATGGACAAGTGAATTTGTATTGATTTAAACTTTGCCTGTGAATAGGCGTTTTTTGTACAAGAGGCTGACATCCTAGTAAGAGGACGCCGCCAAATAACATAGAGTTTACAATTTGAAAAACAAAACAGCTATGTGAACAATCCCACTGGGTTCCAACTCTGCTATTGCCTTTATGTCTTCGAACGTCTCATCGCTTTGCTGCCTGGTCGAAGATGAAGCTGATTGGTCGATGCCGTAATCTGAGCCAGATAGTTGATGCCGAATTCCGGGTGCGAAGTGATCCAATGAGACATAGTGTTACGCTTTTATCCCTAACTTTTGCCTGGACCGCCCTTTCGGGTTTTCAGTCCACCGGGATACCCTTTTTTGCCCAAGCCGCCCTTTCAGGTTTTCGACTTGCCGGGTGTACAGATTTTTTTCATTTCATCCCTTATTTTGCCCGAACCCTTTTGGTTTGCCGGGAAGCCCTTATTTTTGCCTAGGTATGTCAACCTAGCGGGTCTTTTATTTATGTGTAGTATTTTTTCACTATGTCCGCATTGGCGGGGTGAGGAAGGTCGTCACCGTCCACGGTGGTTAGGATCATGGCTCCTCCTGAGAACACACGTTTAACCACAAATGGCCCTTCATAAGTAGGGGTCCATTTGCCCCGGGGATCACTTTGAGGAAGGATGATGCGTTTGATTACCAGGTCCCCAACTTGATACTCTTGCGGTCTGACTTTCTTGTTAAATGCCCTGATCATCCGTTTTTGATACGTTTGACCATGACAGATAGCAGTGAGCCTTTTTTCGTCAATCAGATTTAGTTGATCCAGTCGAGTCTGGATCCAATCATCTTCATTTAAGTCTGCATCCTTCATTATCCGGAGAGAGGGTATCTGGATTTCGATCGGCAAGACTGCCTCCATGCCGTAGACCAAGGAGAAAGGAGTTGCCCCGGTTGATGTCCTTGCTGAGGTGCGATACCCATGAAGAGCGAACGGTAACATCTCGTGCCAATCTTTGTAGGTCACTGTCATCTTCTGCACAATTTTCTTAATATTCTTGTTCGCCGCTTCTACAGCCCCATTCATCTTCGGTCGGTAAGGAGAAGAGTTGTGGTGTTGTATCTTGAATTGCTCGCAGAGTTCGGTGATCATTTTGTTATTGAGATTGGTACCATTGTCCGTAATGATTCTTTCTGGGACTCCGTACCGACAAATCAGATTATGCCGGATGAAACGTGCCACGACGCTCTTGGTTACTGTGGCATAGGAAGCTGCCTCGACCCATTTCGTGAAGTAATCGATCGCCACCAAGATGAAACGGTGCCCATTGGATGCCGTCGGTCGGATCTCACCGATCATATCGATGCCCCACATTGCGAAAGGCCAAGGTGCCGTTAGGACATTCAAAGGAACCGGAGGGATATGCACTTTGTCAGCATAGATCTGGCACTTATGACAAGTCCGGGAGTGTTGGTAACAATCGGCTTCCATCGTGGACCAGAAATATCCTGCCCGAAGGATTTTCTTAGCCATGGTGTGTCCACTGGAATGGGTCCCAAATGTACCTTCATGTAGTTCCATCATAATTTTCTCTGCTTCAGCCTTATCCACACAACGTAACAGAGTTGAATCATGATTCCGTTTGTAGAGAATGCCGTTGCTGAGGAAGAATTTTGCAGCAAATCTCCTCATGAACTTCTTATCATTGACAGATGCACCTTCCGGGTATTCCTGGGCTTCCAAGTACCTCTTCACCTCGTGATACCAGGGTTTTTCAGTCACCTTCTCAGCCTCGAGCTCGCAGCAGTAAGCCGGTCCATCCAACTTCCAGATTGTGATTTGAGGAGCCTCATTATCCCATTTAACTTTGAACATTGAAGACATCGTGGCTAGTGCGTCCGCTAGCTGATTCTCCTCTCTAGGGAAGTGCTCAAAAGTTATCTCTTCAAAGTGAGGGAGCAAGGTCGACACATACTCCTTGTAAGGAATGAGATTCGGGTGTTTCGTATCCCACTCGCCTTTGATCTGATTGATCACGAGAGCGGAATCTCCGAAGACACTTAGAAACTTGATCCTCAAATCGATCGCAGCTTGTAAACCCATGATACATGCCTCATATTCTGCCATGTTGTTGGTGCAGCTGAAACATAATCGGGCGGTGAGTGGAGTATGAGTCCCCTTGGGAGATATGATTACAGCGCCGACGCCGTTACCCAGAGCATTGGAGGCTCCGTCAAAATGCATAGACCATCGGGATCCTTCCTCAGGTCCTTCATCCGGTCCAGGTACTTCACAGTCAGTTACCACCATGATGTCTTCGTCCGGAAAATCAAAGTTCAATGATTGATAATCGTCCACAGGTTGGTGTGCCAAATGATCAGCCAGTACACTTCCCTTAATTGCTTTCTGAGTTGTATACTGGATATCATATTCTGTTAAGATCATTTGCCATCTCGCTATTCTCCCAGGCAGAGCGGGCTTTTCAAATATGTACTTGATGGGATCCATCTTTGAAATCAATAAAGTAGTGTGAGTCAGCATATACTGTCTCAGCCGGCGAGCAGCCCATACAAGAGCGCAGCAAGTTTTCTCAAGCAGTGAGTAACGAGACTCACAGTCGGTAAACTTTTTGCTCAAGTAATAAATAGCGTGCTCTTTTCGGCCAGACTCGTCATGCTGCCCCAGCACACACCCCATTGAATTATCAAGCACTGTTAAGTATAGTATCAGAGGTCTTCCTTCCACTGGTGGCATAAGAATGGGTGGCTCTTGGAGGTATTCCTTTATTCTTTCAAAGGCGGCCTGACATTCATCATTCCAGCGTACCACTTGATCTTTCTTCAGTAATTTGAAGATTGGCTCACAAGTAGCAGTCAGATGTGAGATGAATCGGGCAATGTAATTCAATCGTCCTAGGAAACCTCTGACTTCTTTCTCTGTTTTTGGGGTCGGCATCTCTTGAATAGCTTTAACCTTGGCAGGGTCCACCTGGATACCTTTATCACTTACAATGAAACCTAGCAATTTTCCAGACCTCACCCCGAAGGTGCATTTGTTGGGATTCAATCTCAGCTTGTACAACTTGAGTCGGTCAAACAACTTCCTCAGATGATCAAGGTGCTCCTCCTCAGTTTGAGACCTTGCAATCATGTCATCAACGTATACTTCAATCTCATGATGGATCATATCATGAAATAAAGCAACCATGGCACGCTGATAGGTTGCCCCAGCATTTTTCAATCCGAATGGCATGACCTTATAACAGAAGGTGCCCCACTGGGTCACAAAGGTAGTCTTCTCCATATCTTCTGGAGCCATCTTGATCTGATTGTACCCTGAAAAACCATCCATGAAGGAGAACACCTTGTGTTGAGCTGTATTGTCAACAAGGACATCAATGTGAGGTAGGGGGAAGTCATCCTTGGGGCTGGCCCTGTTCAGATCCCTGTAGTCGACACACATTCTGACCTTACCGTCCTTCTTCGGCACTGGCACAACATTGGCAACCCACTGAGGGTAAGAAGTTACTGCAAGGAAACCTGCATCAAACTGTTTCATCACCTCAGCTTTAATCTTCTCAGACATCTCTGGACGCATTCGTCGAACTTTTTGCTTTACTGGAGGGCAATCTTCCTTGGTTGGCAAATGGTGAACTACAATGTCGGCATCCAAACCAGGCATATCTTCATAGGACCAGGCAAAGATCTCCATGTAGTCTTGTAGCATCTGGATCAATCGTTGCTTCACGCTGAGCTCTAGATTGGCACCAATTTTGACTTCTTTCCTATCTGCCTCAGTACCCAGGTTAATTGTTTCCACCGGCTCTTCATGTGGTTGAATAGCCCTCTCTTCCTGGAGTAGCAGTCTTGCAAGTTCACCAGGCACTTCACAATCATCTTCACCTTCGTCTTCGGCCAAGTTGATCGGATTCTCGAAGTCATAACTGGCGGTAGTAGAGCTGTTACCAGTGAGATCCAGAGTGGATTGAAACCTGTATAAGTGAGTGTGTGTAAATATGGCTGTTTTGCAATATGTATAACACAGAAAGAAAAGGAGCACAAGATTTGAAATGCAACAAACGTCCAATGTTTTGATTGATGATATATGAAAATGTCATACAAAAAGCCCTCACAAATGGAGCTATGATGCCCCGGGCAGGACACCGAGCCAACAGAGTTTTAACATATTGTTTGTTACAAATTTGGAAATCAAAAGAAATCAATTACTGCGTGACAAAGGTGATAGGGGTAAAATCCTTTGCTGTCCAGTTGCTTGGTCCGTCGCTGGCAGTCGGGTAGATCCAATTATCAAACTCAGCTTCCTCCACATCCTCCTCGATAGCATTCACCCTTGAGCTGGAAATAAACACCGGAGCCTTTCCAATCTTCTCTTTGCGCACCGCCTTCTGAGCCTCTGCAGTAAAGCCTAGCCCAAACTTGTCGTTCTTCTGAGTGAAGTCAGGAAGCTGACCCCAGTGTGCACCATTGCCTTTCTGAACCACAGCCCGGGCATCCCTTAGGGAAACCATCTTCAAGGAATCATTCTCTTCGGCCATTGTCTCCGCAGCTGCTGAAATTGGATGTACCTCCTCGAAATGTTGGAAGGGAGTTTCAATAAATTCTCCGTCCATCTCGATGTACCTGAAGGAATTCAAATGGCTCACCATATACTCCTCTTCTCCTTGCACAGTGACAATTTTCCCCCTGACGGGATACTTCAGTTTTTGGTGTAAGGTGGAGGTCACTGCCCCAGCTTTGTGGATCCAAGGTCTACCCAACAGACAGGAGTACGATGGACGTATATCCATCACGTAAAAGGTAGAGTCAAACACTTGAGAGCCCACACGAATAGGGATGTTAACCTCTCCATGAACCATCCTCTTGGAACCGTCAAAGGCTCTGACGATGATATTGCTGGGTTTCAACTCCAGGCCTTCATAATCCAGACGATCCAAAGCCTTTTTCGGAAGAACATTCAAAGAAGAACCAGTGTCCACCAATACATGTGCCAGAGTAGTGCCCCTGCATTCAATAGAGACATGCAGGGCATCATTGTGGTCTCTCCCTTTTGCGGTCAGGTCAGCATCTGAAAAGCCCAAGCCGTTGTCCGCCGTCAGATTCGCTATGCAGTCAGTGAACTGGACTACAGACGTCTCTTGCGGCACATGGGCCGTCTTGAGAAATGAGATTAATGCCTTAGCGTGAGCCTCGGAACATAGCAATAGGGAGAGCAGGGAGATCTTGGAGGGTGTATGCCCCAACTGTTCGACAACATTAAAATCACTTTTCTTTATTATTTTCAGAATCTCCTCCATTTCTTGTCGGGAGGCCTCAGCATTCACGGGTATTGGTGCCTCCATCCGGGCAGGCTCTTCTTCAATCCCTTTGCCCCGAGCATTTGATGACTCGGCTGCAGGGGACACAATTTGATCAGCAACAGGACTTGGTAAACTTGCAGGTTTTATGAGGAGGGGTTTTCGAATAGCGGGAGGCGCAATGTCAGGCGAGAAGATCCTGCCACTGCGGGTGACTTTAGCTGGACCGGTGATATCGCAGATACTGGCACTAGCATCAAATTCTTGCTTGATTCCATTTACATATACGTCTGCCCCATAATGCCAGGGGACAGCTTTATCAGACACGTAAGAGAGGGGTCCTGGAACAGTAATGATCACAGGCGCAACTGTCAAGATTTGAATAGGCTTCTTTGGGGGAGCCTTGGTTGGATTTTTGAAGATGGTAATCACGGAAACTTCTTTCATTGGAACCAATTGAACAGCAGTCTTTTTGAATAGAATCTCCTTGCTATCCATTAGGCCTTGGATGCCTAACCTTAGCAAGGGACAATCGGATAGGGAAATAGCACAGAATGGGCAACCTTCGCCGCAACCCGGAAATAAACCGGCCCGCAGTAGGTTCTTCTTAACAGTCTTCAAAGGGGTAACAACTTCATCTATCGAAACAGCATACACTTCTTCCTCAATGGCATTCACCCTATGCTGGGGCATAGGAGCCGTTACAACATTCGGTCTTTCCGGCGCTTCAAACTGAATTTCTTTTGCGTCAATTAGATCTTGCACTTTGTTTCTCAAGGCCCAACAATCATCAGTAGTGTGCCCGGGACTATCAGAATGATAAGCACACCGGGCATTCGGGTTGTATTTAGGGGACGCAGTGTCGACGACCTTAGGAGCTTCTTTGAGGGTCACCAGGTTGGTGGATAACAGTTGGGGTAAAATTTGAGATAATGTCATACTCAATCGGGTATACTGCCTCTTGGGCCTTTCACTTCTTTGCTGATTGTACTGCTGAGGAGCAGCAACAGTTTTAGAGATGACCAAAGCATTAACGGCTTGGCGACTTTCGGGCTTGACTTGTCTTCTAGGGCCATAGACGGCGCTTGCTTCTTTCTTAAATGGCCTCTTCTCAGCACTTGTAGAGGCAGCCTTCTGTATCTTGCCTGACCTGATGCCAGCTTCAATTCTCTCTCCCGTTAATATCAAATCTGTGAACCCAGCGGAGGAGTTACCAACCAAATGATTAAAAAACGGACCAGACAACGTTCCCAGAAACATATCAACCAGCTCTCGATCAGTTAATGGAGGCTGCACCCTGCCAGCCAAATCTCTCCATTTTTGAGCGTACTCTTTGAATCCTTCACCCGTCCCTAAAGACATACCCTGAAGTTGGGTACGCGTAGGAGCGAGATCAGAATTATATTGGTATTGTCTGTAGAAAGCAGTCGCCAAATCCTCCCAGTGCCGGATGCTGGCTCCGTCTAATTGGTAGAACCATTCAAGCTGAGACCCCGAGAGGCTGTCCTGGAAGAAGTGAATCCAGAGGTTCTTATCTGCCGTGTAAGGTTGGATTTTCCTTACATACGACCTCAGATGCAGCTTTGGGCAGGAGACCCCATCATACTTGGCGAAGGCAGGCGCCTTAAACTTGTGTGGAATTACTACTCCGGAAGATAATCCCAAATCCCCGAAATCCAGTCCCGGCACGTTCTAAATTTCCATAGCGCTCAAGCGGTCCTCCAATTGTTTGTATCTGTCAGCAGCAGGTGGGTATTGTTCCTCATTATAGTCCGTCTCGTTGTCGGAGACTGCGGGACTAGGAGCTCCTCCCCCTTGGGGACTGTTTTTCTCAGCAGAAGAAGTGGTTGGATCAGCTTCATTGTGGAGTGTGTTCCCAAATCTGCGTCCGGTGTTGAACATTGCCGTCCTCTTTTTCTTCTTCTTCTTCAGGAGTAGAGTCTTCAACTCTTGCTGACCCTGGGCTAGGCTTAGGACCATCTCTTGAAACTGTGCACTTTGGGCCTGAAGGGCCTTGATTGCTTGCTCACTGGATGACTCCGAATTCATGATGACTGTGCAAACAAACAGCGAAGAAGATTAAGCAACCTGTGAAATAGGGTACCTGCTATGCATATGGTGTAATGGAATGCGTATGTTTTATGTTTTCAAAGACAAATAAGATTCAACTTTGTAGACAAAAAGGGAAACGCACTTCATTAGATTAAAATCTTTCAATTGTTCAACAATTTGCCCTTAGGCATTACAGGAATGAAAAATACGGAAAAGGAAATAAAACTACAAAAGGAAATAATCAAAGCTCAACAATGCTACCATGGCCTCCTCCTCTCAGTGCTGATGTAGTTGTTCAGGACACGTTCTTCCTCCAATTGCTTAGTCAGCCTTTGGACCTTCCTTTCCTGCTCGTTGAACTTCTCTCGATAGAAATCCCGTTCTTCCTTTAGCTGTGCCCAAGATCTCTTCATGGTGTCAAAATCAGTAGGTATCTGAGGAGGGAGGACAGTTGGAGGAACCCCATCTTCATCGGGAGTCTCAAGGATGATTGGTCTGACAGCTTCGTATGGCATTCCTAACCTCTGAGCACGGATGCGGACCCATTTGCAATAGGGCTCCAATGGTAAAGAAGTCTTTGGTCCTAACTCATGTGGGTCAGCTTTGTGAATTTTGTCCCAAGCTCTAATGAATCCCTGGCGTAGTTTGTCACTGTCGGCCTGAAACTCAAAATGGAAGTGAGGAATCAGCATCTCATGAGGCCCAGCTCCTCTGGCTCTTCCAAACTGACGGAGAGCTAAACACGGATTGTAAGAGATTCCTCCTTGGATACCAATCAACGGGACATTAGGGTGTTCCCCGCAACGGTCGATAACAGCTACCTCATCCAAGCCTCTGAGAGTCCAAGTGATATCCTTATCTGTGAGAGACATTAACCTCCGAGCCCAACCTTTTCCTTCTTCATTCTTCAGCAAGGACTTAGGAAGGTGCGAAATAAACCACCTTACCAGCAAAGGAGCACAACACCACGGAGTCCCCCGTTTTCGAGCAGAACGAGCATAGAGTTGTTGTAGAATGTCACCCAAGAGAGTGGGTACCGGATTCCGAGACATGAAGATTCTTATGACATGGACACTGATGAAGGTGTCAGGGTTGGGAAACAATACCAAACCATAGATCAAAAGAGCCAGAACATCTTCATATGCTTTGAAGTCCAAGTCATTCCAGAAATCATTAGCCTTGCCAACCAGAAATTTGACCAAAAAGCCCTTGATCCCATTTCTAGTTTCCCAGTTGGACAATACCTCTTCTTTGGTCAAGGGGAGAATTGCAGCAATCTCTTCAGGCCTAGGAGTCTTTTCCAAACCAGTGAAAGGAGTTTGTTCCAAAACAGGAATCCCAAGCAAGTAAGAGAACTCTTCCAGGGTAGGAACCAGCTGGAAGTCCTGAAAGGTGAAACAATGATGCAGAGGGTCATAAAACTGGGTCAGAACACTTATCAGTTGTTGGTCCCATTTTGCAGTGATCAAGCCAAGGAGGGAACCATGTCTGTTGATGAAGGAGGTAGTGCTTGGAATTCTTTCAACCAGATCTTTGAGTAAAACTGGTGGTTGAACAAAGTTGAGCCGGACAGTATTTCTACGCACGGGCATCATGATGTCCTACAAAACAGAGCAAAGATGAAACCTTTTTGTCTTTGAAATGGGTTAGCTTTTTATGCATGCAATGGTATGATGGCATGATGCTATGATGAAGCACATCACAAGTATTCACATAGGCAGATAAAGCACACAAGTCACACAAGACACCCTTAGGTTTCAGGCCAGCATGAGTTTCAGGTATTACCCTCTTTTGGTTTTGTTGGTTAAAACCTGTCCTATCAAAAGTAACCGGGTTCTAGAGGATCTCAAATCATTGGCTACCCTCAATCGGTCATAACTCCAGCATCGCAATCTTTTCTCGCGGCCAGAACCATCTCGAGAGTTTAGCCTCAATGAGTGTAGCATACTGCTACTGTCCTAATAGCCAAGTTGGTCAATTTAGGGTTCTAAGGTTGGTTGGTGTTTAATGACCCCTTAGAAGACCTATATTCTCCCCGTTACAACACAAGGGATATAGGTACAGACTAAGATGCCACACCAACGTAGCCACTGCTTCACCCATGTCGGTCTACGCCGGACAGGTCCCTCACAGATTATGCTACCTAAAAAGGGTATTTCCCAGATCCGGGTTAGGATCTATGAAACTCCAATGCAAAGCCCACAAACATAAAAGCAAACAAAGCAAACAATTGAAAACACAGGTGATCTAAAACCCTAAGGTTACTCCACTTTTAAGTATATCCCCAGCAGAGTCGCCAGTTCTGTGATACGGTGGGAGAACTGACTTGAGGTTTGCGTTTGTATTCGCAAATGTTACGGTTAGCAAGAGTCGCCACCGACTTTTTATTTTATCCTAAGGAAAGGTTAAAAAGCACAGCAAAAACCTTTTGAGATGTTTTCTTGGGTTCGGGGAGTAGATTATAGAAAGGGAAGGTATTAGCACCCTTTCTATCCATGGTTATCCATGGGCTCTTAGTTACTTGCTTAGATCACTTGCCTTTTGTTTTCAATTGTTCTAAATGGTGCTTGAATGTGTGGGTTTTGAAAATGTTTTTGAAAAGAGGCCAATGTGGTGGCAACCTTTGTAATGATCCATGTGGGGATGTATACAAAGATGTTTGTCTTTTGAAAAGATTTTCATTTGTTTTTGAAAGTTGTTTTTGAAAGAGTAGTGATGTGTGGTTTTTTTGAAATAGGCAAGTGTTTTTGTTTTGCAAGTTTGATTCAGGTAACTAAGAGGTTATCTACTCCTAAATTTCTCAAAAGATTATTGCTATACTTTAACCCTTTTAACAAGTTTGCACCACCATTGTATTTGGTGGGCAACCTTGTGTTAGGATGTGAAAAGGGACAGGCGCGGGTCATCGTTTAGACCATAATTGTAACAACGTTAAATGTCTTTGGGCAATTTCTCTAAGGGACTTGATCATTTGTTTTGTTTGTTTTGAAAAGTTTTGTCGAGGGACTATGATCATTCAAATTGTTTACTTTGCCCAAAGATGTTCAACATACAATATGGCCCATTTATTTGAAGGCAACAAGTGGAATACCCTAGGGGGGTGCAAGTGTGATTTGTGTGTCCATTTTCATGCTTGTTTGTCTTGTATTAGGTCAAACTATTTTTTTATCGTTTTTTCGCATACAAACCCTAATTCTAGCATGTTATTATTTAGAAAGCGATAAAGTGCGAAATTAAAATTACTAAGTTATTACACAACCAAATATGGGAAGGGGGGTACAAATGTTCAAATGGGGATATTGACAAGAATTTGAATCTAAATTATTACAACAATTGGATATTTTGCAATGCATAATTAAATGTAAATTAAATAAATATGTGAAATGTAGAAAGAAAGTTTCTATGTGTATGAGAAAAAATATTATTTATGTAAAAGGAAAAAGAAAATAAAAATGTATTTATTTTTAGTATTTTGAAACTTAGGGTGAAAAAAACCCTAATTTTAAATAAAAGGTATTATTACCTAATTTAATTTTACTATTTATTTATTATAAAAAATAAAATAAAATGAAGTGTATTGTGAAAAAGGTATTTTTTGTATCAAATGTTAATAAAATAAAAAAGATCAAGTATTTTTATATCTTTTTCTTAAATACATTAATAATCAAATATATATATATATATATAACCCTAAATATGTATTTTTCTAAAATAAATATTTAAATATTTTAATAAAATAAAAAGTATTATTTTTTTGTGTAAAATATTTTCATAAAGTAAATAAAATAATAAAAATGTATCTACACTATTTTCTATTTATTTCAATAATAGTATATATATATATATTTGTATATAACAAAAGAAATAAACAAATAAATATGCCATAAATACAAAAAGTGGTGGAAAAAATATTTTAAAAAATTTAATGGTATGAGAAAAAATAAACAAAGTCAACCCAAAAAGAAAAAGTCAAAAATGTCAAAAAATGAGCAAATGGGCTCAGGGGGGTGTAAACCAAAAAATGGGGTGTGAAAAGGAAACAAATCCAGGCCCAGCCCAAATCACTTCTTCTTCAACCTCTGTACAGCTTTCTTCACACAAAACACGCGTTTTCTAACTCTGGATTCCTGGACTTTCAAGCAAAACCCATAACATGAAAAGTGTAGAGCATTAAGAGACGGTTTCAACCATATAAAGAACATGACCTATCTCTCCCAGATGAGAGAGAATTTCTCCCCCCCTCTTTTCTGACCTAGTTTTTCTACCATTTTCAGAGCTCAAATTCTCTTCACTCAGACAAAAGAAATGAAAAGTAAAGCTATGTACATGTTCAGGGCTATGAGTAGGACTTTGTTTCTTCACAAACTTAAGACTAAAGATGCCTAATAAGAGAGATACGAATTCAAACTTTTACCTGTGCAGTTGAACTTCTATGTGGAGAATGAGAGACTTTCAGTGCAATGTAATGATTGGAAAAGCTTCCTTGAAGTCCAGGGATGCTTTTTCAATGCTCACTTTGTCTTGAAACTTCTTGTATCAAGCTATAGAACTTCACCTGCAAGTCAAAGATGTGAAAATGGTGGAAGTGGTTAGAGCAACTACAGATCGTGCCTTAGCTTCTGGATAGCTTGCATATGTTGTAAGGAAGGTAGAGGAACAGGTTTGGACAGAAATGCTTGAAGGGATTGAGAGATTGCACTCAAACTGCAGGGGCACCCCTGTTTGTGCAGTTTGAGGATGATTCTGAGATGGAGGGTGTTTGAAAGGGAAATGGCTCGTGCAAAAGCTTCAATGTGGTCTATGGAATGTGTTTGATATCTTTTGTGCTATGTTTGTATGCTGGTATGAGAGATAGCATAAGTTATGGATGTTACTTCTATGTGAAGCAAGCAAATGTCAACTTGGTTTCTAGGCCAGTACAATGCCTCAAGCTATGCTGCACATTTGAGTCTTGATCAGTGGGATATGCCCATGCTTTTTTGCTTCAAAGATCTGCATTGTACCTCATGGATTTGCAAAGTTGCCATAAAGTATCACTTTACAAGAATGGATAATATGCTTTTTCTAGTTTAGGCTTGATTTTGTGTGTATTGTCCAAATGAGCAAGATAATGCTAGAGCACAAAGGATATGCATTGAATTATTGAGTGAAAATGGGATTAGAGGCCTGCAATGTAGCTTAAGCATGCTGAATTCAAATTTGCCAAGTTTATGAACATGCTTTGATGAAGAACAAAAGTGAATTTTTGCCAACTTGTGAAATTCGAATCTCTCAAGTTATGAGGTTGTTTGATGAGTTCTTGGACATTTTGGAAAGCTTGGAATGTGTACTACAATCCATCTTTGAAATGCAATTTGAAATTCCAAGTGGAAGGGTATGAAAAGTGGCCTTGAAGTAGGGTAGAAAACCTTGTCAAAATAGGTCAAATTTCACTAAGTTAAAAGATGGTTTAGTGCCCTTATTCAAAAAATCATAACTTGAGATACAAGCTTCAAATGAGAAAACTTTGTGAATCAAAGTTGTATATTATGCAACAAGCTACAACTTTCATGTTTTGACTTTTGTTTGAATCCAAATGGATCATGGTGAAAAGATGGGGCAAAGTTGGGAAAAAATTAGGGTTTTTAATAACTTAGAAAAATTCTAAGTTATGAAAAATTCCATTTTCAAACCCTAATTTGCATTTTGTGATTTCTTGGTGAACAAGTTTCATGATTTGGCATGTTTTGATGAAAAATGAATCTTGACTCTTGATTTTGACCAAAAAGTCAAAGTTTGACTTTTCAGTATACAGTCAAAATTGACCAATTGACTGGGAAATTCAACTGTCAATCTTGTGTACTTGGGATCTTTTGAGCTTGATGAGCATGTCAAGATAATTCCATGGGGTCCTTGAGTCCATAAGTGAGCTTGATTTGCCATTGGCTAGGTCAAACAGTCAAAAATTGCCTTTGTGCAGTCAAAACCCTAAAAATGACCATTTTGCCCTTTTGGTGATCTGATCAAATTTCTTGTGGAATTGTGATCCAAACTTGATCAAATGGTTCATATGAGTTCATAATGTTGATGTGGATCAAATTTCATGAGGTTTGACTGTCAATTGGCCACAGTTGACTTTTTCCCCAATACAGCTGATTTCTAGCTCAACTGTCCAATTGACTGGGAAAAACTTGGAATGAAGACTTGAAACTTGGTATGGGTAAACTTGGGAGTCCAATATAAAGCATGAAAGTCATCTTAGGCATTTTAGGTCAAAACATCTTTAGGCAAACACAAACCCTAATTTGAGTCCACAGTGCAAGGAGAAGTCTTGAGCAGAGGAAACCCTAATTGTATCTTGATTCTTAAAGGTCTTGTGATGAGAAAATGTTGAGGAAATGGGAGGGCAAATTTTGGGGTACAACAGACGTTGCTATTGTTGTTTATTTGACGTTGTTATTGTTATTTTACGTTGTTGTTGTTGTGATATGTGTTGTTGTTGTTGTTGTTGCTTATTTGACGTTGTTGTTATTGTTGCTATTTATTTGACGTTGTTATTGTTGTTGTTTATTTGACGTTGTTGTTGTTGTTATTTATTTGACGTTATTGTTGTTGTTGTTTATTTGATGTTGTTGTTGTTGTTGTTATATTTGTTATTGTTGTTATTGTTGTTGCTTATTTGACGTTGTTGTTGTTGTTATTGTTGTTGTTTATTTGACCTTGTTGTTGTTGTTATTCATTTGATGTTGTTGTTGTTGTTGTTTATTTGACGTTGTTGTTGTTGTTGTTTATTTGACGTTGTTGTTGTTGTTATTTATTTGACGTTGTTGTTGTTGTTATTGATTATTTGGCGTTGTTGTTGTTGTTGTTTATTTGACGTTGTTATTGTTGTTTATTTGACATTGTTTTTGTTATTTGACGTTGTTGTTGTTGTTGTTGCTTATTTGACGTTGTTGTTATTGTTGCTATTTATTTGACGTTGTTGTTGTTGTTGTTGTTTATTTGACGTTGTTGTTGTTGTTGTTGTTTATTTGACATTGTTGTTGTTGTATTTGGTATTGTTGTTATTGTTCTTGCTTATTTGACGTTGTTGTTGTTTATTTGACTTTGTTGTTGTTTATTTGACGTTGTTGTTGTTGTTTATTTAACGTTGTTGTTGTTGTTCTTCATTTGACGTTGTTGTTGTCGTTGTTTTTGTTGTTTATTTGACGTTGTTGTTGTTATTTATTTGACGTTTCTGTTGTTGTTGTTGTTGTTGTTTATTTGACGTTGTCGTTGTTGTTGTTGTTTATTTGACGTTGTTGTTGTTGTTGACGTTGTTGTTGTTATTGACGTTGTTGTTGTTGTTGACGTTGTTGTTGTTGTTATTGTTGTTGATGTTGTTGTTTATTTGACGTTGTTGTTGTTGTTTATTTTACGTTGTTGTTGTTGTTGTTGTTGTTGACGTTGTTGTTGTTGTTGTTTATTGGACGTTGTTGTTGTTGTTGTTTATTTGACGTTGTTGTTGTTGTTTATTTGACGTTGTTGTTGTTGCTTATTTGACGTTGTTGTTTATTTGACGTTGTTGTTATTGTTGTTTATTTGATGTTTTTGTTGTTATTTGAAGTTGTTGTTGTTGTATTTGTTGTTGTTGTTGTTGTTGTTTATTTGATGTTATTGTTGTTGTTTATTTGACGTTATTGTTGTTGTTTATTTGACATTGTTATTGTTGTTATTGTTGTTGTTGTTGTTGTTGTTGTTGTTTATTTGACGTTGTTGTTCTTGTTGTTTATTTGACATTATTATTGTTGTTGTTGTTGTTTATTTGACGTTGTTAATGTTGTTGACATAGTTGTTGTTGTTTTTGTTGATTATTTGACGTTGTTATTGTTGTTCTTGTTTTTGTTGTTGTTATTATTGGTGTTGTTATTGTTTATTTGACGTTGTTGTTGTTGTTGTTATTGTTGTTGTTGTTGTTTATTTGACGTTGTTGTTGTTGTTTATTTGACGTTGTTGTTGTTGTTTATTTGACGTTGTTGTTGTTGTTTATTTGACGTTGTTATTGTTGTTTATTGGACGTTGTTATTGTTGTTTATTTGACGTTGTTATTGTTATTTTACGTTGTTGTTGTTGTTATATGTGTTGTTGTTGTTGTTGTTGCTTATTTGACGTTGTTGTTATTGTTGCTATTTATTTGACGTTGTTATTGTTGTTGTTTATTTGACGTTGTTGTTGTTGTTGTTTATTTGACGTTATTATTGTTGTTGTTTATTTGACGTTGTTGTTGTTGTTGTTGTTGTTATATTTGTTATTGTTGTTATTGTTGTTGCTTATTTGACGTTGTTGTTATTGTTGTTGTTTATTTGACGTTGTTGTTGTTGTTATTCATTTGATGTTGTTGTTGTTGTTTATTTGACGTTGTTGTTGTTGTTGTTGTTCTTTATTTGACGTTGTTGTTGTTGTTGTTTTTATTGTTTATTTGACGTTTTTGTTGTTATTTATTTGACGATGTTGTTGTTTATTTGACGTTGTTGTTAATGTTTTTGTTGTTGGTGTTTATTTGACGTTGTTGTTGTTTATTTGACGTTCTTGTTGTTGTTGACGTTGTTATTGTTGTTGTTTATTTGATGTTGTTATTGTTGTTGTTGACATAGTTGTTGTTGTTGACATAGTTGTTGTTGTTTATTTGACGTTGTTGTTGTTGTTGTTGCCGTTGTTGTTTATTTGACGTTGTTGTTGTTGTTGTTGTTTATTTGATGTTGTTGTTGTTGTTGACGTTGTTGTTGTTGTTGTTTATTGGACGTTGTTGTTGTTGTTTATTTGACATTGTTATTGTTGTTGACGGTGTTGTTGTTGTTGTTTATTTGACATTGTTGTTGTTGTTATTTATTTGACGTTGTTGTTGTTGTTGTTGTTAATTTGACGTTGTTGTTGTTGTTGTTTATTTGACATTGTTGTTGTTGTTGTTTATTTGACGTTGTTGTTGTTGTTATATATTTGACGTTGTTGTTGTTGTTATTGATTATTTGGCGTTGTTGTTGTTGTTGTTTATTTGACGTTGTTATTGTTGTTTATTTGACGTTGTTTTTGTTATTTGACGTTGTTGTTGTTGTTGTTGTTGCTTATTTGACGTTGTTGTTATTGTTGCTATTTATTTGACGTTGTTGTTGTTGTTGTTGTTTATTTGACGTTGTTGTTGTTGTTGTTGTTGTTTATTTGACGTTGTTGTTGTTGTATTTGGTATTGTTGTTATTGTTGTTGCTTATTTGACGTTGTTGTTGTTTATTTGACTTTGTTGTTGTTGTTATTCATTTGACGTTGTTGTTGTTGTTTATTTGACGTTGTTGTTGTTGTTCTTCATTTGACGTTGTTGTTGTCGTTGATTTTGTTGTTTATTTGACGTTGTTGTTGTTATTTATTTGACGTTGTTGTTGTTGTTGTTGTTGTTTATTTGACGTTGTCGTTGTTGTTGTTGTTTATTTGACGTTGTTGTTGTTGTTGACGTTGTTGTTGTTATTGACGTTGTTGTTGTTGTTGACGTTGTTGTTGTTGTTATTGTTGTTGATGTTGTTGTTTATTTGACGTTGTTGTTGTTGTTTATTTGACTTTGTTGTTGTTGTTGTTGTTGACGTTGTTGTTGTTGTTGTTTATTGGACGTTGTTGTTGTTGTTGTTTATTTGACGTTGTTGTTGTTGTTTATTTGACGTTGTTGTTGTTGCTTATTTGACGTTGTTGTTTATTTGACGTTGTTGTTGTTGTTGTTTATTTGACGTTTTTGTTGTTATTTGAAGTTGTTGTTGTTGTATTTGTTGTTGTTGTTGTTGTTTATTTGATGTTATTGTTGTTGTTTATTTGACGTTATTGTTGTTGTTTATTTGACATTGTTATTGTTGTTATTGTTGTTGTTGTTGTTGTTGTTTATTTGACGTTGTTGTTCTTGTTGTTTATTTGACGTTATTATTGTTGTTGTTGTTGTTTATTTGACGTTGTTAATGTTGTTGACATAGTTGTTGTTGTTTTTGTTGATTATTTGACGTTGTTATTGTTGTTCTTGTTTTTGTTGTTGTTATTGTTGGTGTTGTTGTTGTTTATTTGACGTTGTTGTTGTTGTTGTTATTGTTGTTGTTGTTGTTTATTTGACGTTGTTGTTGTTGTTTATTTGACGTTGTTGTTGTTGTTTATTTGACGTTGTTGTTGTTGGTTATTTGACGTTGTTGTTGTTGTTGTTGTTTATTTGACATTGTTGTTGTTGTTGTTGTTAACGTTGTTGTTGTAGTTGTTTATTTGACGTTGTTGTTGTTGTTGTTTATTTGATGTTGTTTTAGTTGTTGTTGTTTATTTGACGTTGTTGTTTTTTTTTATTTGACGTTGTTGTTGTTGACATTGTTGTTGTTGTTGTTTATTTGACGTTCTTGTTGTTGTTTTTTATTTGACGTTGTTGTTGTTGACATTGTTGTTGTTGTTGTTGTTTATTTAACGTAGTTGTTGTTATTGACGTTGTTGTTATTGTTGTTGTTGTTGTTGTTGTTTATTTGACGTTTTTGTTGTTGTTGTTGTTATTGTTGTTGCTTATTTGACGTTGTTGTTATTGTTGTTGTTTATTTGACGTTGTTGTTGTTGTTATTCATTTGACGTTGTTGTTGTTGTTATTTATTTGACGTTGTTGTTGTTGTTCTTCATTTGACGTTGTTGTTGTCGTTGTTTTTGTTATTTATTTGACGTTGTTGTTGTTATTTATTTGACGTTGTTGTTGTTGTTTATTTGACGTTGCTGTTGTTGTTGTTTATTTGACGTTGTCGTCGTTGTTGTTGTTGTTGACGTTGTTGTTGTTATTGTTTATTTGATGTTATTGTTGTTGTTGTTGACATAGTTATTGTTGTTTATTTGACGTTGTTGTTGTTGTTGTTATTATTGTTGACGTTGTTGTTTATTTAACGTTGTTATTATTGTTTATTTGACGTTGTTGTTGTTGTTGACGTTGTTGTTGTTGTTGTTTATTGGACGTTGTTGTTGTTGTTGTTTATTTGACATTGTTGTTGTTGTTGACGGTGTTGTTATTGTTGTTGTTTATTTGACATTGTTGTTGTTGTTGTTATTTATTTGACGTTGTTGTTTTTGTTTATTTGACGTTGTTGTTGTTGTTTATTTGACATTGTTGTTATTGTTGTTGTTGACGTTGTTGTTGTAGTTGTTTATTTGACGTTGTTGTTGTTGTTGTTTATTTGATGTTATTTTAGTTGTTGTTGTTTATTTGACGTTGTTGTTGTTTTTTATTGGACATTGTTGTTGTTGACATTGTTGTTGTTGTTGTTTATTTGATGTTGTTGTTGTTGTTTTTTATTTGACTTTGTTGTTGTTGACATTGTTGTTGTTGTTGTTTATTTGACGTTGTTGTTGTTGTTTATTTGACGTTGTTGTTGTTGTTTATTTGACGTTGTTGTTGTTGTTGTTGTTTATTTGACATTGTTGTTGTTGTTGTTGTTAACGTTGTTGTTGTAGTTGTTTATTTGACGTTGTTGTTGTTGTTGTTTATTTGATGTTGTTTTAGTTGTTGTTGTTTATTTGACGTTGTTGTTGTTGACATTGTTGTTGTTGTTGTTTATTTGACGTTCTTGTTGTTGTTGTTTATTTGACGTTGTTGTTGTTATGGTTGTTGTTGTTGTTGTTGTTTATTTGACGTTGTTGTTATTGTTGTTTATTTGACGTTGTTGTTGTTGTTGTTTATTTGATGTTGTTGTTGTTGTTATTTATTTGACGTTCTTGTTGTTGTTATTGTTTATTTGACGTTGTTGTTGTTGTTGTTTATTTGACGTTGTTATTGTTGTTTATTGGACGTTGCTATTGTTGTTTATTTGACGTTGTTATTGTTATTTTACGTTGTTGTTGTTGTGATATGTGTTGTTGTTGTTGTTGTTGCTTATTTGACGTTGTTGTTATTGTTGCTATTTATTTGACGTTGTTATTGTTGTTGTTTATTTGACGTTGTTGTTGTTGTTATTTATTTGACGTTATTGTTGTTGTTGTTTATTTGATGTTGTTGTTGTTGTTGTTATATTTGTTATTGTTGTTATTGTTGTTGCTTATTTGACGTTGTTGTTGTTGTTATTGTTGTTGTTTATTTGACCTTGTTGTTGTTGTTATTCATTTGATGTTGTTGTTGTTGTTGTTTATTTGACGTTGTTGTTGTTGTTGTTTATTTGACGTTGTTGTTGTTGTTATTTATTTGACGTTGTTGTTGTTGTTATTGATTATTTGGCGTTGTTGTTGTTGTTGTTTATTTGACGTTGTTATTGTTGTTTATTTGACATTGTTTTTGTTATTTGACGTTGTTGTTGTTGTTGTTGCTTATTTGACGTTGTTGTTATTGTTGCTATTTATTTGACGTTGTTGTTGTTGTTGTTGTTTATTTGACGTTGTTGTTGTTGTTGTTGTTTATTTGACATTGTTGTTGTTGTATTTGGTATTGTTGTTATTGTTGTTGCTTATTTGACGTTGTTGTTGTTTATTTGACTTTGTTGTTGTTTATTTGACGTTGTTGTTGTTGTTTATTTAACGTTGTTGTTGTTGTTCTTCATTTGACGTTGTTGTTGTCGTTGTTTTTGTTGTTTATTTGACGTTGTTGTTGTTATTTATTTGACGTTGTTGTTGTTGTTGTTGTTGTTGTTTATTTGACGTTGTCGTTGTTGTTGTTGTTTATTTGACGTTGTTGTTGTTGTTGACGTTGTTGTTGTTATTGACGTTGTTGTTGTTGTTGACGTTGTTGTTGTTGTTATTGTTGTTGATGTTGTTGTTTATTTGACGTTGTTGTTGTTGTTTATTTTACGTTGTTGTTGTTGTTGTTGTTGTTGACGTTGTTGTTGTTGTTGTTTATTGGACGTTGTTGTTGTTGTTGTTTATTTGACGTTGTTGTTGTTGTTTATTTGACGTTGTTGTTGTTGCTTATTTGACGTTGTTGTTTATTTGACGTTGTTGTTATTGTTGTTTATTTGACGTTTTTGTTGTTATTTGAAGTTGTTGTTGTTGTATTTGTTGTTGTTGTTGTTGTTTATTTGATGTTATTGTTGTTGTTTATTTGACGTTATTGTTGTTGTTTATTTGACATTGTTATTGTTGTTATTGTTGTTGTTGTTGTTGTTGTTGTTTATTTGACGTTGTTGTTCTTGTTGTTTATTTGACATTATTATTGTTGTTGTTGTTGTTTATTTGACGTTGTTAATGTTGTTGACATAGTTGTTGTTGTTTTTGTTGATTATTTGACGTTGTTATTGTTGTTCTTGTTTTTGTTGTTGTTATTGTTGGTGTTGTTATTGTTTATTTGACGTTGTTGTTGTTGTTGTTATTGTTGTTGTTGTTGTTTATTTGACGTTGTTGTTGTTGTTTATTTGACGTTGTTGTTGTTGTTTATTTGACGTTGTTGTTGTTGTTGTTGTTTATTTGACATTGTTGTTGTTGTTGTTGTTAACGTTGTTGTTGTAGTTGTTTATTTGACGTTGTTGTTGTTGTTGTTTATTTGATGTTGTTTTAGTTGTTGTTGTTTATTTGACGTTGTTGTTGTTTTTTATTTGACGTTGTTGTTGTTGACATTGTTGTTGTTGTTGTTTATTTGACGTTCTTGTTGTTGTTTTTTATTTGACGTTGTTGTTGTTGACATTGTTGTTGTTGTTGTTGTTTATTTAACGTAGTTGTTGTTATTGACGTTGTTGTTATTGTTGTTGTTGTTGTTGTTGTTGTTTATTTGACGTTTTTGTTGTTGTTGATGTTGTTGTTATTGTTGTTGCTTATTTGACGTTGTTGTTATTGTTGTTGTTTATTTGACGTTGTTGTTGTTGTTATTCATTTGACGTTGTTATTGTTGTTTATTTGACGTTGTTGTTGTTGTTCTTCATTTGACGTTGTTGTTGTCGTTGTTTTTGTTATTTATTTGACGGTTGTTGTTGTTATTTATTTGACGTTGTTGTTGTTGTTTATTTGACGTTGTTGTTGTTGTTGTTTATTTGAAGTTGTCGTCGTTGTTGTTGTTTATTTGATGTTGTTGTTGTTGTTGACGTTGTTGTTGTTATTGTTTATTTGATGTTATTGTTGTTGTTGTTGACATAGTTATTGTTGTTTATTTGACGTTGTTGTTGTTGTTGTTATTGTTGTTGACGTTGTTGTTTATTTGACGTTGTTATTATTGTTTATTTGACGTTGTTGTTGTTGTTGACGTTGTTGTTGTTGTTGTTTATTGGACGTTGTTGTTGTTGTTGTTTATTTGACATTGTTGTTGTTGTTGACGGTGTTGTTATTGTTGTTGTTTATTTGACATTGTTGTTGTTGTTGTTATTTATTTGACGTTGTTGTTGTTGTTTATTTGACGTTGTTGTTGTTGTTTATTTAACATTGTTGTTATTGTTGTTGTTGACGTTGTTGTTGTAGTTGTTTATTTGACGTTGTTGTTGTTGTTGTTTATTTGATGTTATTTTAGTTGTTGTTGTTTATTTGACGTTGTTGTTGTTTTTTATTTGACGTTGTTGTTGTTGACATTGTTGTTGTTGTTGTTTATTTGATGTTGTTGTTGTTGTTTTTTATTTGACTTTGTTGTTGTTGACATTGTTGTTGTTGTTGTTTATTTGACGTTGTTGTTGTTGTTGTTGTTGTTGTTTATTTGACGTTGTTGTTGTTGTTTATTTGACGTTGTTGTTGTTGTTGTTTATTTGACATTGGTGTTGTTGTTGTTGTTAACGTTGTTGTTGTAGTTGTTTATTTGACGTTGTTGTTGTTGTTGTTGTTTATTTGATGTTGTTTTAGTTGTTGTTGTTTATTTGACGTTGTTGTTGTTGACATTGTTGTTGTTGTTGTTTATTTGACGCTCTTGTTGTTGTTGTTTATTTGACATTGTTGTTGTTATTGTTGTTGTTGTTGTTGTTGTTTATTTGACGTTGTTGTTATTGTTGTTTATTTGACGTTGTTGTTGTTGTTGTTGTTTATTTGATGTTGTTGTTGTTGTTATTTATTTGACGTTCTTGTTGTTGTTATTGTTTATTTGACGTTGTTGTTGTTGTTGTTGTTTATTTGACGTTGTTATTGTTGTTTATTGGACGTTGCTATTGTTGTTTATTTGACGTTGTTATTGTTATTTTACATTGTTGTTGTTGTTATATGTGTTGTTGTTGTTGTTGTTGCTTATTTGACGTTGTTGTTATTGTTGCTATTTATTTGACGTTGTTATTGTTGTTGTTTATTTGACGTTGTTGTTGTTGTTATTTATTTGACGTTATTGTTGTTGTTGTTTATTTGACGTTGTTGTTGTTGTTGTTATATTTGTTATTGTTGTTATTGTTGTTGCTTATTTGACGTTGTTGTTATTGTTGTTGTTTATTTGACCTTGTTGTTGTTGTTATTCATTTGATGTTGTTGTTGTTGTTGTTTATTTGACGTTGTTGTTGTTGTTGTTCTTTATTTGACGTTGTTGTTGTTGTTGTTGTTTTTGTTGTTTATTTGACGTTTTTGTTGTTATTTATTTGACGTTGTTGTTGTTGTTGTTTATTTGACGTTGTTGTTAACGTTGTTGTTGTTGGTGTTTATTTGACGTTGTTGTTGTTGTTGTTGTTGTTTATTTGGCGTTGTTGTTGATGTTGACGTTGTTATTGTTGTTGTTTATTTGATGTTGTTATTGTTGTTGTTGACATAGTTGTTGTTGTTTATTTGACGTTGTTGTTGTTGTTGTTGCCGTTGTTGTTTATTTGACGTTGTTGTTGTTGTTGTTGTTTATTTGATGTTGTTGTTGTTGTTGTTGTTGACGTTGTTGTTGTTGTTGTTGTTTATTGGACATTGTTATTGTTGTTTATTTGACATTGTTATTGTTGTTGACGGTGTTGTTGTTGTTGTTTATTTGACATTGTTGTTGTTGTTATTTATTTGACGTTGTTGTTGTTGTTGTTAATTTGACGTTGTTGTTGTTGTTGTTTATTTGACATTGTTGTTGTTGTTTATTTGACATTGTTGTTGTTGTTATTTATTTGACGTTGTTGTTGTTGTTATTGTTTATTTGGCGTTGTTGTTGTTGTTTATTTGACGTTGTTATTGTTGTTTATTTGACGTTGTTTTTGTTATTTGACGTTGTTGTTGTTGTTGTTGTATTAGTTGTTGTTGTTGTTGCTTATTTGACGTTGTTGTTATTTTTGCTATTTATTTGACGTTGTTGTTGTTGTTGTTGTTGTTGTTTATTTGACGTTGTTGTTGTTGTTGACGTTGTTGTTGTTGTTGACGTTGTTGTTGTTGTTGACGTTGTTGTTGTTGTTATTGTTGTTGATGTTGTTGTTTATTTGACGTTGTTGTTGTTGTTTATTTGACGTTGTTGTTGTTGTTGTTGATGTTGTTGTTGTTGTTGTTTATTGGACGTTGTTGTTGTTGTTGTTTATTTGACATTGTTGTTGTTGTTGACGGTGTTGTTATTGTTGTTGTTTATTTGACATTGTTGTTGTTGTTGTTATTTATTTGACGTTGTTGTTGTTGTTTATTTGACGTTGTTGTTGTTGCTTATTTGACGTTGTTGTTTATTTGACGTTGTTGTTGTTGTTATTTATTTGACGTTTTTGTTGTTATTTGAAGTTGTTGTTGTTGTATTTGTTGTTGTTGTTGTTGTTGTTTATTTGATGTTATTGTTGTTGTTTATTTGACGTTATTGTTGTTGTTTATTTGACATTGTTATTGTTGTTATTTATTTGACGTTGTAGTTCTTGTTGTTTATTTGACGTTATTATTGTTGTTGTTGTTGTTTATTTGACGTTGTTAATGTTGTTGACATAGTTGTTGTTGTTTTTGTTGATTATTTGACGTTGTTATTGTGGTTCTTGTTTTTGTTATTGTTATTGTTGGTGTTGTTGTTGTTTATTTGACGTTGTTGTTGTTGTTGTTGTTTATTTGACGTTGTTGTTGTTGTTTATTTGACGTTGTTGTTGTTGTTGTTTATTTGACGTTGTTTTGTTGTTTATTTGACGTTGTTGTTGTTGTTGTTGTTTATTTGACATTGTTGTTGTTGTTGTTAATGTTGTTGTTGTAGTTGTTTATTTGACGTTGTTGTTGTTGTTGTTTATTTGATGTTGTTTTAGTTGTTGTTGTTTATTTGACGTTGTTGTTGTTTTTTATTTGACGTTGTTGTTGTTGACATTGTTGTTGTTGTTGTTTATTTGACGTTCTTGTTGTTGTTTTTTATTTGACGTTGTTGTTGTTGTTATTGTTGGTGTTGTTGTTGTTTATTTAACGTAGTTGTTGTTATTGATGTTGTTGTTATTATTGTTGTTGTTGTTTATTTGACGTTTTTGTTGTTGTTGATGTTGTTGTTGTTGTTGTTTATTTGACGTTGTTGTTGTTGTTGCTTATTTGACAATTTTGTTGTTGTTGTTGTTGACGTTGTTGTTGTAGTTGTTTATTTGACGTTGTTGTTGTTGTTGTTTATTTGATGTTTTTTTAGTTGTTGTTGTTTATTTGACGTTGTTGTTGCTTTTTATTTGACGTTGTTGTTGTTGACATTGTTTTTATTGTTGTTTATTTGACGTTGTTGTTGTTGTTTTTTATTTGACGTAGTTGTTGTTATTGTTGTTGTTGTTATTAATTTGACGTTGTTGTTGTTGTTTATTTGACGTTGTTGTTGTTGTTTATTTGACGTTGTTGTTGTTGTTGTTTATTTGACGTTGTTGTTGTTGTTATTTATTTGACGTTGTTGTTGTTGTTTATTGGACGTTGTTATTGTTGTTTATTTGACGTTGTTTTTATTATTTTACGTTGTTGTTGTTGTTGTATTTGTTGTTGTTGTTGCTTATTTGACGTTGTTGTTATTGTTGCTATTTATTTAACGTTGTTATTGTTGTTGTTTATTTGACGTTATTGTTGTTGTTATTCATTTGATGTTGTTGTTGTTGTTGTTTATTTGACGTTGTTGTTGTTGTTGTTGTTCTTTATTTGACGTTGTTGTTGTTGTTGTTGTTTTTATTGTTTATTTGACGTTTTTGTTGTTATTTATTTGACGTTGTTGTTGTTGTTTATTTGACGTTGTTGTTAACGTTGTTGTTGTTGGTGTTTATTTGACGTTGTTGTTGTTGTTGTTGTTTATTTGACATTGTTGTTGTTGTTGACGTTGTTATTGTTGTTGTTTATTTGATGTTGTTATTGTTGTTGTTGACATAGTTGTTGTTGTTTATTTGACATTGTTGTTGTTGTTGTTGTTGCCGTTGTTGTTTATTTGACGTTGTTGTTGTTGTTGTTTATTTGATGTTGTTGTTGTTGTTGTTGACGTTGTTGTTGTTGTTGTTTATTGGACGTTGTTGTTGTTGTTTATTTGACATTGTTATTGTTGTTGACGGTGTTGTTGTTGTTGTTGTTGTTTATTTGACATTGTTGTTGTTGTTATTTATTTGACGTTGTTGTTGTTGTTAATTTGACGTTGTTGTTGTTGTTGTTTATTTGACATTGTTGTTGTTGTTGTTTATTTGACGTTGTTGTTGTTGTTATTTATTTGACGTTGTTGTTGTTGTTATTGTTTATTTGGCGTTGTTGTTGTTGTTGTTTATTTGACGTTGTTATTGTTGTTTATTTGACGTTGTTTTTGTTATTTGACGTTGTTGTTGTTGTTGTATTAGTTGTTGTTGTTGTTGCTTATTTGACGTTGTTGTTATTGTTGCTATTTATTTGACATTGTTGTTGTTGTTGTTTATTTGACGTTGTTGTTGTTGTTGTTTATTTGACGTTGTTGTTGTTGTATGTGGTATTGTTGTTATTGTTGTTGCTTATTTGACGTTGTTGTTATTGTTGTTGTTTATTTGACTTTGTTGTTGTCGTTATTCATTTGACGTCGTTGTTGTTGTTGTTTATTTGACGTTGTTGTTGTTGTTCTTCATTTGACGTTGTTGTTGTCGTTGTTCATGTTTATTTGACGTTGTTGTTGTTATTTATTTGACTTTGTTGTTGTTGTTTATTTGACGTTGTTGTTGTTGTTTATTTGATGTTGTCGTTGTTGTTGTTGTTTATTTGACGTTGTTGTTGTTTTTTATTTGACGTTGTTGTTGTTGTTGACGTTGTTGTTGTTATTGTTTATTTGATGTTGTTGTTATTGTTGTTGACATAGTTGTTGTTGTTTATTTGACGTTGTTGTTGTTGTTATTGTTGTTGACGTTGTTGTTTATTTGACGTTGTTATTGTTGTTTATTTGACGTTGTTGTTGTTTTTGTTGACGTTGTTGTTGTTGTTGTTTATTGGACGTTGTTGTTGTTGTTGTTTATTTGATGTTGTTGTTGTTGTTGTTTATTTGACATTGCTGTTGTTGTTGTTGTTGTTGACGTTGTTGTTGTAGTTGTTTATTTGACGTTGTTGTTGTTGTTGTTTATTTGATGTTATTTTAGTTGTTGTTGTTTATTTGACGTTGTTGTTGTTTTTTATTTGACGTTGTTGTTGTTGACATTGTTGTTGTTGTTGTTTATTTGATGTTGTTGTTGTTGTTTTTTATTTGACGTTGTTGTTGTTGACATTGTTGTTGTTGTTGTTGTTTATTTGACGTTGTTGTTGTTGTTGTTTATTTGACGTAGTTGTTGTTATTGACGTTGTTGTTGTTGTTGTTGTTTATTTGACATTTTTGTTGTTGTTGATGTTGTTGTTGTTGTTGTTTTTTATTTGACGTTGTTGTTGTTGTTTATTTGACGTTGTTGTTGTTGTTATTGTTGTTGTTGTTGTTGTTAATTTGACGTTGTTGTTGTTGTTGTTGTTTATTTGATGTTGTTGTTGTTGTTATTTATTTGACGTTATTGTTGTTGTTATTGTTTATTTGACGTTGTTGTTGTGGTAGTTTATTTGACGTTGTTATTGTTGTTTATTGGACGTTGTTATTGTTGTTTATTTGACGTTGTTATTGTTATTTTACGTTGTTGTTGTTGTTATATGTGTTGTTGTTGTTGTTGTTGCTTATTTGACTTTGTTGTTATTGTTGCTATTTATTTGACGTTGTTATTGTTGTTGTTTATTTGACGTTGTTGTTGTTGTTTATTTGACGTTATTGTTGTTGTTGTTTATTTGACGTTGTTGTTGTTGTTGTTATATTTGTTATTGTTGTTATTGTTGTTGCTTATTTGACGTTGTTGTTATTGTTGTTGTTTATTTGACGTTGTTGTTGTTGTTATTCATTTGATGTTGTTGTTGTTGTTGTTTATTTGACGTTGTTGTTGTTGTTGTTGTTGTTGTTCTTTATTTGACGTTGTTGTTGTTGTTGTTTTTATTGTTTATTTGACGTTTTTGTTGTTATTTATTTGACGTTGTTGTTGTTGTTTATTTGACGTTGTTGTTAACGTTGTTGTTGTTGGTGTTTATTTGACGTTGTTGTTGTTGTTGTTGTTTATTTGACGTTGTTGTTGTTGTTGACGTTGTTATTGTTGTTGTTTATTTGATGTTGTTATTGTTGTTGTTGACATAGTTGTTGTTGTTTATTTGACGTTGTTGTTGTTGTTGTTGCCGTTGTTGTTTATTTGACGTTGTTGTTGTTTATTTGATGTTGTTATTGTTGTTGTTGACGTTGTTGTTGTTGTTGTTTATTGGACGTTGTTGTTGTTGTTTATTTGACATTGTTATTGTTGTTGACGGTGTTGTTGTTGTTGTTGTTTATTTGACATTGTTGTTGTTGTTATTTATTTGACGTTGTTGTTGTTAATTTGACGTTGTTGTTGTTGTTGTTTATTTGACATTGTTGTTGTTGTTGTTTATTTGACGTTGTTGTTGTTGTTATTTATTTGACGTTGTTGTTGTTGTTATTGTTTATTTGGCGTTGTTGTTGTTGTTTATTTGACGTTGTTATTATTGTTTATTTGACGTTGTTTTTGTTATTTGACGTTGTTGTTGTTGTTGTTGTATTAGTGGTTGTTGTTGTTGCTTATTTGACGTTGTTGTTATTGTTGTTATTTATTTGACGTTGTTATTGTTGTTGTTTATTTGACGTTGTTGTTGTTGTTGTTGTTTATTTGACGTTATTATTGGTGTTGTTTATTTGACGTTGTTGTTGTTGTTGTTATATTTGTTATTGTTGTTATTGTTGTTGCTTATTTGACGTTGTTGTTATTGTTGTTGTTTATTTGACGTTGTTGTTGTTGTTATTCATTTGATGTTGTTGTTGTTGTTGTTTATTTGACGTTGTTGTTGTTGTTGTTGTTCTTTATTTGACGTTGTTGTTGTTGTTGTTTTTATTGTTTATTTGACGTTTTTGTTGTTATTTATTTGATGTTGTTGTTGTTGTTTATTTGACGTTGTTGTTAATGTTTTTGTTGTTGGTGTTTATTTGACGTTGTTGTTGTTGTTGTTGTTTATTTGACGTTGTTGTTGTTGTTGACGTTGTTATTGTTGTTGTTTATTTGATGTTGTTATTGTTGTTGTTGACATAGTTGTTGTTGTTTATTTGACGTTGTTGTTGTTGTTGTTGCCGTTGTTGTTTATTTGACGTTGTTGTTGTTGTTGTTTATTTGATGTTGTTGTTGTTGTTATTGACGTTGTTGTTGTTGTTGTTTATTGGACGTTGTAATTGTTGTTTATTTGACATTGTTATTGTTGTTGACGGTGTTGTTGTTGTTGTTTATTTGACATTGTTGTTGTTGTTATTTATTTGATGTTGTTGTTGTTGTTGTTAATTTGATGTTGTTGTTGTTGTTGTTTATTTGACATTGTTGTTGTTGTTGTTTATTTGACGTTGTTGTTGTTGTTATTTATTTGACGTTGTTGTTGTTGTTATTGTTTATTTGGCGTTGTTGTTGTTGTTGTTTATTTGACGTTGTTATTGTTGTTTATTTGACGTTGTTTTTGTTATTTGACGTTGTTGTTGTTGTTGTTGTTGTATTAGTTGTTGTTGTTGTTGCTTATTTGACGTTGTTGTTATTGTTGCTATTTATTTGACGTTGTTGTTGTTGTTGTTTATTTGACGTTGTTGTTGTTGTTGTTGTTTATTTGACGTTGTTGTTGTTGTATTTGGTATTGTTGTTATTGTTGTTGCTTATTTGACGTTGTTGTTATTGTTGTTGTTTTTTTGATGTTGTTTTTGTTATTTGACGTTGTTGTTGTTGTTATTGTATTAGTTGTTGTTGTTGTTGCTTATTTGACGTTGTTGTTATTGTTTCTATTTATTTTACGTTGTTGTTGTTGTTGTTTATTTGACGTTGTTGTTGTTGTTTATTTGACGTTGTTGTTGTTGTATTTGGTATTGTTGTTATTGTTGTTGCTTATTTGACGTTGTTGTTATTGTTGTTGTTTATTTGACTTTGTTGTTGTTGTTATTCATTTGACGTTGTTGTTGTTGTTGTTTATTTGACGTTGTTGTTGTTGTTCTTCATTTGACGTTGTTGTTGTCGTTGTTTTTGTTGTTTATTTGACGTTGTTGTTGTTATTTATTTGACGTTGTTGTTGTTGTTTATTTGACGTTGTTGTTGTTGTTTATTTGACGTTGTCGTTGTTGTTGTTGTTTATTTGACGTTGTTGTTGTTGTTTATTTGACGTTGTTGTTGTTGTTGACGTTGTTGTTGTTATTGTTTATTTGATGTTGTTGTTGTTGTTGTTGACATAGTTGTTGTTGTTTATTTGACGTTGTTGTTGTTGTTATTGTTGTTGATGTTGTTGTTTATTTAACGTTGTTATTGTTGTTTATTTGACGTTGTTATTGTTGTTTATTTGATGTTGTTGTTGTTTTTGTTGACGTTGTTGTTGTTGTTGTTTATTGGACGTTGTTGTTGTTGTTGTTTATTTGACATTGTTGTTGTTGTTGACGGTGTTGTTATTGTTGTTGTTTATTTGACATTGTTGTTGTTGTTGTTATTTATTTGACGTTGTTGTTGTTGTTTATTTGACGTTGTTGTTGTTGTTTATTTGACGTTGTTGTTTATTTGACGTTGTTGTTGTTGTTGTTTATTTGATGTTTTTGTTGTTATTTGAAGTTGTTGTTGTATTTGTTGTTGTTGTTGTTGTTGTTTATTTGATGTTGTTGTTGTTGTTGTTTATTTGACATTGCTGTTGTTGTTGTTGTTGACGTTGTTGTTGTAGTTGTTTATTTGACGTTGTTGTTGTTGTTGTTTATTTGATGTTATTTTAGTTGTTGTTGTTTATTTGACGTTGTTGTTGTTTTTTATTTGACGTTGTTGTTGTTGACATTGTTGTTGTTGTTGGTTATTTGATGTTGTTGTTGTTGTTTTTTATTTGACGTTGTTGTTGTTGACATTGTTGTTGTTGTTGTTTATTTGATGTTGTTGTTGTTGTTGTTGTTTATTTGACGTAGTTGTTGTTATTGACGTTGTTGTTGTTGTTTATTTGACATTTTTGCTGTTGTTGATGTTGTTGTTGTTGTTGTTTTTTATTTGACGTTGTTGTTGTTGTTTATTTGACGTTGTTGTTGTTGTTATTGTTGTTGTTGTTGTTAATTTGACGTTGTTGTTGTTGTTGTTTATTTGACGTTGTTGTTGTTGTTGTTTATTTGACGTTGTTGTTGTTGTTGTTTATTTGATGTTGTTGTTGTTGTTATTTATTTGATGTTGTTGTTGTTGTTATTGTTTATTTGACGTTGTTGTTGTTGTAGTTTATTTGACGTTGTTATTGTTGTTTAATGGACGATGTTATTGTTGTTTATTTGATGTTGTTATTGTTATTTTACGTTGTTGTTGTTGTTATATGTGTTGTTGTTGTTGTTGTTGCTTATTTGACGTTGTTGTTATTGTTGCTATTTATTTGACGTTGTTATTGTTGTTGTTTATTTGACGTTGTTATTGTTGTTGTTGTTTATTTGACGTTATTATTGTTGTTGTTTATTTGACGTTGTTCTTGTTGTTGTTATATTTGTTATTGTTGTTATTGTTGTTGCTTATTTGACGTTGTTGTTATTGTTGTTGTTTATTTGACGTTGTTGTTGTTGTTATTCATTTGATGTTGTTGTTGTTGTTGTTTATTTGACGTTGTTGTTGTTGTTGTTGTTCTTTATTTGACGTTGTTGTTGTTGTTGTTTTTATTGTTTATTTGACGTTTTTGTTGTTATTTATTTGATGTTGTTGTTGTTGTTTATTTGACGTTGTTGTTAATGTTTTTGTTGTTGGTGTTTATTTGACGTTGTTGTTGTTGTTGTTGTTGTTTATTTGACGTTGTTGTTGTTGTTGACGTTGTTATTGTTGTTGTTTATTTGATGTTGTTATTGTTGTTGTTGACATAGTTGTTGTTGTTTATTTGACGTTGTTGTTGTTGTTGTTGTTGCCGTTGTTGTTTATTTGACGTTGTTGTTGTTAATGTTTATTTGATGTTGTTGTTGTTGTTATTGACGTTGTTGTTGTTGTTGTTGTTGTTGTTGTTTATTGGACGTTGTTGTTGTTGTTTATTTGACATTGTTATTGTTGTTGACGGTGTTGTTGTTGTTGTTTATTTGACATTGTTGTTGTTGTTATTTATTTGATGTTGTTGTTGTTGTTGTTAATTTGACGTTGTTGTTGTTGTTGTTTATTTGACATTGTTGTTGTTGTTGTTTATTTGACGTTGTTGTTGTTATTTATTTGACGTTGTTGTTGTTGTTATTGTTTATTTGGCGTTGTTGTTGTTGTTGTTTATTTGACGATGTTATTGTTGTTTATTTGACGTTGTTTTTGTTATTTGACGTTGTTGTTGTTGTTTTTGTTGTATTAGTTGTTGTTGTTGTTGCTTATTTGACGTTGTTGTTATTGTTGCTATTTATTTGACGTTGTTGTTGTTGTTATTGTTTATTTGACGTTGTTGTTGTTGTTGTTGTTTATTTGACGTTGTTGTTGTTGTATTTGGTATTGTTGTTATTGTTGTTGCTTATTTGACGTTGTTGTTATTGTTGTTGTTTATTTGACTTTGTTGTTGTTGTTATTCATTTGACGTTGTTGTTGTTGTTTATTTGACGTTGTTGTTGTTGTTCTTCATTTGACGTTGTTGTTGTCGTTGTTTTTGTTGTTTATTTGACGTTGTTGTTGTTATTTATTTGACGTTGTTGTTGTTGTTTATTTGACGTTGTTGTTGTTGTTGTTTATTTGACGTTGTCGTTGTCGTTGTTGTTTATTTGACGTTGTTGTTGTTGTTGACGTTGTTGTTGTTATTGACGTTGTTGTTGTTGTTGACGTTGTTGTTGTTGTTATTGTTGTTGATGTTGTTGTTTATTTGACGTTGTTGTTGTTGTTTATTTGACGTTGTTGTTGTTGTTGTTGACGTTGTTGTTGTTGTTGTTGTTGTTTATTGGACGTTGTTGTTGTTGTTGTTTATTTGACATTGTTGTTGTTGTTGACGGTGTTGTTATTGTTGTTGTTTATTTGACATTGTTGTTGTTGTTGTTATTTATTTCACGTTGTTGTTGTTGTTTATTTGACGTTGTTGTTGTTGCTTATTTGACGTTGTTGTTGTTATTTGAAGTTGTTGTTGTTGTAGTTGTTGTTGTTGTTGTTGTTGTTGTTTATTTGATGTTATTGTTGTTGTTTATTTGACGTTATTGTTGTTGTTTATTTGACATTGTTATTGTTGTTATTGTTGTTGTTGTTGTTTATTTGACGTTGTTGTTGACGTTGTTGTTCTTGTTGTTTATTTGACGTTATTATTGTTGTTGTTGTTGTTGTTTATTTGACGTTGTTAATGTTGTTGACATAGTTGTTGTTGTTTTTGTTGATTATTTGACGTTGTTATTGTTGTTCTTGTTTTTGTTGTTGTTATTGTTGGTGTTGTTGTTGTTTATTTGACGTTGTTGTTGTTGTTGTTGTTGTTGTTGTTTATTTGACGTTGTTGTTGTTGTTGTTTATTTGACGTTGTTGTTGTTGTTTATTTGACATTTTTGTTGTTGTTTATTTGACGTTGTTGTTGTTGTTGTTGTTGTTTATTTGACATTGTTGTTGTTGTTGTTGTTAACGTTGTTGTTGTAGTTGTTTATTTGACGTTGTTGTTGTTGTTGTTTATTTGATGTTGTTTTAGTTGTTGTTGTTTATTTGACGTTGTTGTTGTTTTTTATTTGACGTTGTTGTTGTTGACATTGTTGTTGTTGTTTATTTGACGTTCTTGTTGTTGTTTTTTATTTGACGTTGTTGTTGTTGACATTGTTGTTGTTGTTGTTGTTTATTTAACGTAGTTGTTGTTATTGACGTTGTTGTTATTGTTGTTGTTGTTGTTGTTTATTTGACGTTTTTGTTGTTGATGTTGTTGTTATTGTTGTTGCTTATTTGACGTTGTTGTTGTTGTTTATTTGACGTTGTTGTTGTTGTTTATTTGATGTTGTTGTTTATTTGACGTTGTTGTTGTTGTTTATTTGATGTTTTTGTTGTTATTTGAAGTTGTTGTTGTTGTATTTGTTGTTGTTGTTGTTGTTGTTTATTTGATGTTGTTGTTGTTGTTTATTTGACATTGCCGTTGTTGTTGTTGTTTGACGTTGTTGTTGTTGTTGTTGTTTATTTGACGTTATTGTTGTTGTTGTTTATTTGACGTTGTTGTTGTTGTTGTTATATTTGTTATTGTTGTTATTGTTGTTGCTTATTTGACGTTGTTGTTATTGTTGTTGTTTATTTGACGTTGTTGTTGTTGTTATTCATTTAATGTTGTTGTTGTTGTTGTTTATTTGACGTTGTTGTTGTTGTTGTTGTTCTTTATTTGACGTTGTTGTTGTTGTTGTTGTTGTTTTTATTGTTTATTTGACGTTTTTGTTGTTATTTATTTGACGTTGTTGTTGTTGTTTATTTGACGTTGTTGTTAACGTTGTTGTTGTTGGTGTTTATTTGACAATGTTGTTGTTGTTGTTGTTGTTGTTGTTTATTTGATGTTGTTGTTGTTGGTGACGTTGTTATTGTTGTTGTTTATTTGATGTTGTTATTGTTGTTGTTGACATAGTTGTTGTTGTTTATTTGACGTTGTTGTTGTTGTTGTTGTTGTCATTGTTGTTTATTTGACGTTGTTGTTGTTGTTGTTGTTTATTTGATGTTGTTGTTGTTGTTGACGTTGTTGTTGTTGTTGTTGTTTATTGGACGTTGTTGTTGTTGTTTATTTGACATTGTTATTGTTGTTGACGGTGTTGTTGTTGTTGTTGTTTATTTGACATTGTTGTTGTTGTTATTTATTTGACGTTGTTGTTGTTGTTAATTTGACGTTGTTGTTGTTGTTGTTTATTTGACATTGTTGTTGTTGTTGTTTATTTGACATTGTTGTTGTTGTTGTTTATTTGACGTTGTTGTTGTTGTTATTTATTTTACGTTGTTGTTGTTGTTGTTGTTTATTTGGCGTTGTTGTTGTTGTTGTTGTTTATTTGACGTTGTTATTGTTGTTTATTTGACGTTGTTTTTGTTATTTGACGTTGTTGTTGTTGTTGTTGTTGTATTAGTTGTTGTTGTTGTTGCTTATTTGACGTTGTTGTTATTGTTGCTATTTATTTGACGTTGTTGTTGTTGTTGTTTATTTGACGTTGTTGTTGTTGTTGTTTATTTGACGTTGTTGTTGTTGTATTTGGTATTGTTGATATTGTTGTTGCTTATTTGACGTTGTTGTTATTGTTGTTGTTTATTTGACTTTGTTGTTGTTGTTATTCATTTGACGTTGTTGTTGTTGTTGTTTATTTGACGTTGTAATTGTTGTTCTTCATTTGACGTTGTTGTTGTTGTTGTTTTTGTTGTTTATTTGACGTTGTTGTTGTTATTTATTTGACGTTGTTTTTGTTCCTTATTTGACGTTGTTGTTGTTGTTTATTTGACGTTGTCGTTGTTGTTGTTGTTTATTTGACATTTTTGTTGTTGTTGTTGTTTTTTATTTGACGTTGTTGTTGTTGTTTATTTGACGTTGTTGTTGTTATTGTTGTTGTTGTTGTTAATTTGACGTTGTTGTTGTTGTTGTTTATTTGACGTTGTTGTTGTTGTTATTTATTTGACGTTGTTGTTGTTGTTGTTTATTTGATGTTGTTGTTGTTGTTATTTATTTGATGTTGTTGTTGTTGTTGTTATTGTTTATTTGACGTTGTTGTTGTTGTAGTTTATTTGACGTTGTTATTGTTGTTTATTGGACGTTGTTATTGTTGTTTATTTGACGTTGTTATTGTTATTTTACGTTGTTGTTGTTGTTATATGTGTTGTTGTTGTTGTTGTTGCTTATTTGACGTTGTTGTTATTGTTGCTATTTATTTGACGTTGTTATTGTTGTTGTTTATTTGACGTTGTTGTTGTTGTTGTTTATTTGACGTTATTATTGTTGTTGTTTATTTGACGTTGTTGTTGTTGTTGTTATATTTGTTATTGTTGTTATTGTTGTTGCTTATTTGACGTTGTTGTTATTGTTGTTGTTTATTTGACGTTGTTGTTGTTGTTATTCATTTGATGTTGTTGTTGTTGTTGTTTATTTGACGTTGTTGTTGTTGTTGTTGTTCTTTATTTGACGTTGTTGTTGTTGTTTTTATTGTTTATTTGACGTTTTTGTTGTTATTTATTTGACGATGTTGTTGTTGTTTATTTGACGTTGTTGTTAATGTTTTTGTTGTTGGTGTTTATTTGACGTTGTTGTTGTTTATTTGACGTTCTTGTTGTTGTTGACGTTGTTATTGTTGTTGTTTATTTGATGTTGTTATTGTTGTTGTTGACATAGTTGTTGATGTTTATTTGACGTTGTTGTTGTTGTTGTTGCCGTTGTTGTTTATTTGACGTTGTTGTTGTTGTTGTTTATTTGATGTTGTTGTTGTTGTTGACGTTGTTGTTGTTGTTGTTTATTGGACGTTGTTGTTGTTGTTTATTTGACATTGTTATTGTTGTTGACGGTGTTGTTGTTGTTGTTTATTTGACATTGTTGTTGTTGTTATTTATTTGACGTTGTTGTTGTTGTTGTTGTTAATTTGACGTTGTTGTTGTTGTTGTTTATTTGACATTGTTGTTGTTGTTGTTTATTTGACGTTGTTGTTGTTGTTGTTATTTATTTGACGTTATTGTTGTTGTTATTGTTTATTTGGCTTTGTTGTTGTTGTTGTTGTTTATTTGACGTTGTTATTGTTGTTTATTTGACGTTGTTTTCGTTATTTGACGTTGTTGTTGTTGTTGTTGTTGTATTAGTTGTTGTTGTTGTTGCTTATTTGACGTTGTTGTTATTGTTGCTATTTATTTGACGTTGTTGTTGTTGTTGTTGTTTATTTGACGTTGTTGTTGTTGTTGTTTATTTGACGTTGTTGTTGTTGTATTTGGTATTGTTGTTATTGTTGTTTCTTATTTGACGTTGTTGTTGTTTATTTGACTTTGTTGTTGTTGTTATTCATTTGACGTTGTTGTTGTTGTTTATTTGACGTTGTTGTTGTTGTTCTTCATTTGACGTTGTTGTTGTCGTTGTTTTTGTTCATTATTTGACGTTGTTGTTGTTATTTATTTGACGTTGTTGTTGTTGTTTATTTGACGTTGTTGTTGTTGTTGTTTATTTGACGTTGTCGTTGTTGTTGTTGTTTATTTGACGTTGTTGTTGTTGTTGACGTTGTTGTTGTTATTGACGTTGTTGTTGTTGTTGACGTTGTTGTTGTTGTTATTGTTGTTGATGTTGTTGTTTATTTGACGTTGTTGTTGTTGTTGACGGTGTTGTTATTGTTGTTGTTTATTTGAAATTGTTGTTGTTGTTGTTATTTATTTCACGTTGTTGTTGTTGTTTATTTGACGTTGTTGTTGTTGCTTATTTGACGTTGTTGTTGTTATTTGAAGTTGTTGTTGTTGTAGTTGTTGTTGTTGTTGTTGTTGTTTATTTGATGTTATTGTTGTTGTTTATTTGACGTTATTGTTGTTGTTTATTTGACATTGTTATTGTTGTTATTGTTGTTGTTGTTGTTTATTTGACGTTGTTGTTGACGTTGTTGTTCTTGTTGTTTATTTGACGTTATTATTGTTGTTGTTGTTGTTGTTTATTTGACGTTGTTAATGTTGTTGACATAGTTGTTGTTGTTTTTGTTGTTTATTTGACGTTGTTGTTGTTGTTGTTGTTGTTGTTGTTGTTGTTGTTGTTTATTTGACGTTGTTGTTGTTGTTGTTTATTTGACGTTGTTGTTGTTGTTTATTTGACGTTTTTGTTGTTGTTTATTTGACGTTGTTGTTGTTGTTGTTGTTGTTGTTTATTTGACATTGTTGTTGTTGTTGTTGTTAACGTTGTTGTTGTAGTTGTTTATTTGACGTTGTTGTTGTTGTTGTTTATTTGATGTTGTTTTAGTTGTTGTTGTTTATTTGACGTTGTTGTTGTTTTTTATTTGACGTTGTTGTTGTTGACATTGTTGTTGTTGTTGTTTATTTGACGTTCTTGTTGTTGTTTTTTATTTGACGTTGTTGTTGTTGACATTGTTGTTGTTGTTGTTGTTTATTTAACGTAGTTGTTGTTATTGACGTTGTTGTTATTGTTGTTGTTGTTGTTGTTTATTTGACGTTTTTGTTGTTGATGTTGTTGTTATTGTTGTTGCTTATTTGACGTTGTTGTTGTTGTTTATTTGACGTTGTTGTTGTTGTTTATTTGATGTTGTTGTTTATTTGACGTTGTTGTTGTTGTTTATTTGATGTTTTTGTTGTTATTTGAAGTTGTTGTTGTTGTATTTGTTGTTGTTGTTGTTGTTGTTTATTTGATGTTGTTGTTGTTGTTTATTTGACATTGCCGTTGTTGTTGTTGTTTGACGTTGGCTTTGTTGTTGTTTATTTGACGTTATTGTTGTTGTTGTTTATTTGACGTTGTTGTTGTTGTTATATTTGTTATTGTTGTTATTGTTGTTGCTTATTTGACGTTGTTGTTATTGTTGTTGTTTATTTGACGTTGTTGTTGTTGTTATTCATTTAATGTTGTTGTTGTTGTTGTTTATTTGACGTTGTTGTTGTTGTTGTTGTTCTTTATTTGACGTTGTTGTTGTTGTTGTTGTTTTTATTGTTTATTTGACGTTTTTGTTGTTATTTATTTGACGTTGTTGTTGTTGTTTATTTGACGTTGTTGTTAACGTTGTTGTTGTTGGTGTTTATTTGACGTTGTTGTTGTTGTTGTTGTTGTTGTTGTTTATTTGATGTTGTTGTTGTTGGTGACGTTGTTATTGTTGTTGTTTATTTGATGTTGTTATTGTTGTTGTTGACATAGTTGTTGTTGTTTATTTGACGTTGTTGTTGTTGTTGTCATTGTTGTTTATTTGACGTTGTTGTTGTTGTTGTTGTTTATTTGATGTTGTTGTTGTTGTTGACGTTGTTGTTGTTGTTGTTGTTTATTGGACGTTGTTGTTGTTGTTTATTTGACATTGTTATTGTTGTTGACGGTGTTGTTGTTGTTGTTGTTTATTTGACATTGTTGTTGTTGTTATTTATTTGACGTTGTTGTTGTTGTTGTTAATTTGACGTTGTTGTTGTTGTTGTTTATTTGACATTGTTGTTGTTGTTGTTTATTTGACGTTGTTGTTGTTGTTATTTATTTTACGTTGTTGTTGTTGTTGTTGTTGTTTATTTGGCGTTGTTGTTGTTGTTGTTTATTTGACGTTGTTATTGTTGTTTATTTGATGTTGTTTTTGTTATTTGACGTTGTTGTTGTTGTTGTATTAGTTGTTGTTGTTGTTGCTTATTTGACGTTGTTGTTATTGTTGCTATTTATTTGACGTTGTTGTCGTTGTTGTTTATTTGACGTTGTTGTTGTTGTTGTTTATTTGACGTTGTTGTTGTTGTATTTGGTATTGTTGTTATTGTTGTTGCTTATTTGACGTTGTTGTTATTGTTGTTGTTTATTTGACTTTGTTGTTGTTGTTATTCATTTGACGTTGTTGTTGTTGTTGTTTATTTGACGTTGTAATTGTTGTTCTTCATTTGACGTTGTTGTTGTTGTTGTTTTTGTTGTTTATTTGACGTTGTTGTTGTTATTTATTTGACGTTGTTTTTGTTCTTTATTTGACGTTGTTGTTGTTGTTTATTTGACGTTGTCGTTGTTGTTGTTGTTTATTTGACATTTTTGTTGTTGTTGTTGTTGTTTTTTATTTGACGTTGTTGTTGTTGTTTATTTGACGTTGTTGTTGTTATTGTTGTTGTTGTTCTTAATTTGACGTTGTTGTTGTTGTTGTTTATTTGACGTTGTTGTTGTTGTTGTTGTTGTTTATTTGACGTTGTTGTTGTTGTTGTTTATTTGATGTTGTTGTTGTTGTTATTTATTTGATGTTGTTGTTGTTGTTGTTATTGTATATTTGACGTTGTTGTTGTTGTAGTTTATTTGACGTTGTTATTGTTGTTTATTGGACGTTGTTATTGTTGTTTATTTGACGTTGTTATTGTTATTTTACGTTGTTGTTGTTGTTATATGTGTTGTTGTTGTTGTTGTTGCTTATTTGACGTTGTTGTTATTGTTGCTATTTATTTGACGTTGTTATTGTTGTTGTTTATTTGACGTTGTTGTTGTTGTTGTTTATTTGACGTTATTATTGTTGTTGTTTATTTG
>OX451735.1:1330555200-1330565200 GCA_948472305.1 Vicia faba | reverse complement strand
ATTTGACATTGTTGTTGTTGTTATTTATTTGACGTTGTTGTTGACGTTGTTGTTCTTGTTGTTTATTTGACGTTATTATTGTTGTTGTTGTTGTTTATTTGACGTTGTTAATGTTGTTGACATAGTTGTTGTTGTTTTTGTTGATTATTTGACGTTGTTATTGTTGTTCTTGTTTTTGTTGTTGTTATTGTTGGTGTTGTTGTTGTTTATTTGACGTTGTTGTTGTTGTTGTTGTTGTTGTTGTTGTTGTTTATTTGACGTTGTTGTTGTTGTTTATTTGACGTTGTTGTTGTTGTTTATTTGACGTTGTTGTTGTTGTTTATTTGACGTTGTTGTTGTTGTTGTTGTTGTTGTTTATTTGACATTGTTGTTGTTGTTGTTGTTAACGTTGTTGTTGTAGTTGTTTATTTGACGTTGTTGTTGTTGTTGTTTATTTGATGTTGTTTTAGTTGTTGTTGTTTATTTGACGTTGTTGTTATTTTTTATTTGACGTTGTTGTTGTTGACATTGTTGTTGTTGTTGTTTATTTGACGTTCTTGTTGTTGTTTTTTATTTGACGTTGTTGTTGTTGACATTGTTGTTGTTGTTATTGTTTATTTAACGTAGTTGTTGTTATTGACGTTGTTGTTATTGTTGTTGTTGTTGTTGTTTATTTGACGTTTTTGTTGTTGATGTTGTTGTTATTGTTGTTGCTTATTTGACGTTGTTGTTGTTGTTTATTTGACGTTGTTGTTGTTGTTTATTTGATGTTGTTGTTTATTTGACGTTGTTGTTGTTGTTGTTTATTTGATGTTTTTGTTGTTATTTGAAGTTGTTGTTGTTGTATTTGTTGTTGTTGTTGTTGTTTATTTGTTGTTGTTGTTGTTGTTTATTTGACATTGCCGTTGTTGTTGTTGTTTGACGTTGTTGTTGTTGTTGTTTATTTGACGTTATTGTTATTGTTGATTATTTGACGTTGTTGTTGTTGTTGTTATATTTGTTATTGTTGTTATTGTTGTTGCTTATTTGACGTTGTTGTTATTGTTGTTGTTTATTTGACGTTGTTGTTGTTGTTATTCATTTAATGTTGTTGTTGTTGTTGTTTATTTGACGTTGTTGTTGTTGTTGTTGTTGTTCTTTATTTGACGTTGTTGTTGTTGTTGTTGTTTTTATTGTTTATTTGACGTTTTTGTTGTTATTTATTTGACGTTGTTGTTGTTGTTGTTTATTTGACGTTGTTGTTAACGTTGTTGTTGTTGGTGTTTATTTGACGTTGTTGTTGTTGTTGTTGTTGTTTATTTGATGTTGTTGTTGTTGGTGACGTTGTTATTGTTGTTGTTTATTTGATGTTGTTATTGTTGTTGTTGACATAGTTGTTGTTGTTTATTTGACGTTGTTGTTGTTGTTGTTGTTGTCGTTGTTGTTTATTTGACGTTGTTGTTGTTGTTGTTGTTTATTTGATGTTGTTGTTGTTGTTGACGTTGTTGTTGTTGTTGTTGTTTATTGGACGTTGTTGTTGTTGTTTATTTGACATTGTTATTGTTGTTGACGGTGTTGTTGTTGTTGTTGTTTATTTGACATTGTTGTTGTTGTTATTTATTTGACGTTGTTGTTGTTGTTGTTAATTTGACGTTGTTGTTGTTGTTGTTTATTTGACATTGTTGTTGTTGTTGTTTATTTGACGTTGTTGTTGTTGTTATTTATTTGACGTTGTTGTTGTTGTTGTTTATTTGGCGTTGTTGTTGTTGTTGTTTATTTGACGTTGTTATTGTTGTTTATTTGACGTTGTTTTTGTTATTTGACGTTGTTGTTGTTGTTGTTGTTGTATTAGTTGTTGTTGTTGTTGCTTATTTGACGTTGTTGTTATTGTTGCTATTTATTTGACGTTGTTGTTGTTGTTGTTTATTTGACGTTGTTTTTGTTGTTGTTTATTTGACGTTGTTGTTGTTGTATTTGGTATTGTTGTTATTGTTGTTGCTTATTTGACGTTGTTGTTATTGTTGTTGTTTATTTGACTTTGTTGTTGTTGTTATTCATTTGACGTTGTTGTTGTTGTTGTTTATTTGACGTTGTAATTGTTGTTCTTCATTTGACGTTGTTGTTGTCGTTGTTTTTGTTGTTTATTTGACGTTGTTGTTGTTATTTATTTGACGTTGTTTTTGTTGTTTATTTGACGTTGTTGTTGTTGTTTATTTGACGTTGTCGTTGTTGTTGTTGTTTATTTGACATTTTTGTTGTTGTTGTTGTTGTTTTTTATTTGACGTTGTTGTTGTTGTTTATTTGATGTTGTTGTTGTTGTTATTGTTGTTGTTGTTGTTAATTTGACGTTGTTGTTGTTGTTGTTTATTTGACGTTGTTGTTGTTGTTGTTTATTTGACGTTGTTGTTGTTGTTGTTTATTTGATGTTGTTGTTGTTGTTATTTATTTGATGTTGTTGTTGTTGTTATTGTTTATTTGACGTTGTTGTTGTAGTAGTTTATTTGACGTTGTTATTGTTGTTTATTGGACGTTGTTATTGTTGTTTATTTGACGTTGTTATTGTTATTTTACGTTGTTGTTGTTATTATATGTGTTGTTGTTGTTGTTGTTGCTTATTTGACGTTGTTGTTATTGTTGCTATTTATTTGACGTTGTTATTGTTGTTGTTTATTTGACGTTGTTGTTGTTGTTGTTGTTTATTTGACGTTATTATTGTTGTTGTTTATTTGACGTTGTTGTTGTTGTTATATTTGTTATTGTTGTTATTGTTGTTGCTTATTTGACGTTGTTGTTATTGTTGTTGTTTATTTGACGTTGTTGTTGTTGTTATTCATTTGATGTTGTTGTTGTTGTTGTTGTTTATTTGACGTTGTTGTTGTTGTTGTTCTTTATTTGACGTTGTTGTTGTTGTTGTTTTTATTGTTTATTTGACGTTTTTGTTGTTATTTATTTGACGATGTTGTTGTTGTTTATTTGACGTTGTTGTTAATGTTTTTGTTGTTGGTGTTTATTTGACGTTGTTGTTGTTTATTTGACGTTCTTGTTGTTGTTGACGTTGTTATTGTTGTTGTTTATTTGATGTTGTTATTGTTGTTGTTGACATAGTTGTTGTTGTTTATTTGACGTTGTTGTTGTTGTTGTTGCCGTTGTTGTTTATTTGACGTTGTTGTTGTTGTTGTTTATTTGATGTTGTTGTTGTTGTTGACGTTGTTGTTGTTGTTGTTGTTTATTGGACGTTGTTGTTGTTGTTTATTTGACATTGTTATTGTTGTTGACGGTGTTGTTGTTGTTGTTTATTTAACATTGTTGTTGTTGTTATTTATTTGACGTTGTTGTTGTTGTTGTTGTTAATTTGACGTTGTTGTTGTTGTTGTTGTTTATTTGACATTGTTGTTGTTGTTGTTTATTTGACGTTGTTGTTGTTGTTATTGTTTATTTGGCGTTGTTGTTGTTGTTGTTTATTTGACGTTGTTATTGTTGTTTATTTGACGTTGTTTTTGTTATTTGACGTTGTTGTTGTTGTTGTTGTTGTATTAGTTGTTGTTGTTGTTGCTTATTTGACGTTGTTGTTATTGTTGCTATTTATTTGACGTTGTTGTTGTTGTTGTTGTTTATTTGACGTTGTTGTTGTTGTTGTTTATTTGACGTTGTTGTTGTTGTATTTGGTATTGTTGTTATTGTTGTTGCTTATTTGACGTTGTTGTTGTTTATTTGACTTTGTTGTTGTTGTTATTCATTTGACGTTGTTGTTGTTGTTTATTTGACGTTGTTGTTGTTGTTCTTCATTTGACGTTGTTGTTGTAGTTGTTTTTGTTCATTATTTGACGTTGTTGTTATTTATTTGACGTTGTTGTTGTTGTTGTTTATTTGACGTTGTTGTTGTTGTTGTTTATTTGACGTTGTCGTTGTTGTTGTTGTTTATTTGACGTTGTTGTTGTTGTTGACGTTGTTGTTGTTATTGACGTTGTTGTTGTTGTTGACGTTGTTGTTGTTGTTATTGTTGTTGATGTTGTTGTTTATTTGACGTTGTTGTTGTTGTTTATTTGACGTTGTTGTTGTTGTTGTTGACGTTGTTGTTGTTGTTGTTTATTGGACGTTGTTATTGTTGTTGTTTATTTGACGTTGTTGTTGTTGTTTATTTGACGTTGTTGTTGTTGCTTATTTGACGTTGTTGTTTATTTGACGTTGTTGTGGTTGTTGTTTATTTGACGTTTTTGTTGTTATTTGAAGTTGTTGTTGTTGTATTTGTTGTTGTTGTTGTTGTTTATTTGATGTTATTGTTGTTGTTTATTTGACGTTATTGTTGTTGTTTATTTGACATTGTTATTGTTGTTATTGTTGTTGTTGTTGTTGTTTATTTGACGTTGTTGTTCTTGTTGTTTATTTGACGTTATTATTGTTGTTGTTGTTGTTTATTTGACGTTGTTAATGTTGTTGACATAGTTGTTGTTGTTTTTGTTGATTATTTGACGTTGTTATTGTTGTTCTTGTTTTTGTTGTTGTTATTGTTGGTGTTGTTGTTGTTTATTTGACGTTGTTGTTGTTGTTGTTATTGTTGTTGTTGTTGTTTATTTGACGTTGTTGTTGTTGTTTATTTGACGTTGTTGTTGTTGTTTATTTGACGTTGTTGTTGTTGTTTATTTGACGTTGTTGTTATTGTTGTTGTTTATTTGACATTGTTGTTGTTGTTGTTGTTAACGTTGTTGTTGTAGTTGTTTATTTGACGTTGTTGTTGTTGTTGTTTATTTGATGTTGTTTTAGTTGTTGTTGTTTATTTGACGTTGTTGTTGTTTTTTATTTTACGTTGTTGTTGTTGACATTGTTGTTGTTGTTGTTTATTTGACGTTCTTGTTGTTGTTTTTTATTTGACGTTGTTGTTGTTGACATTGTTGTTGTTGTTGTTGTTTATTTAACGTAGTTGTTGTTATTGACGTTGTTGTTATTGTTGTTGTTGTTGTTGTTGTTTATTTGACGTTTTTGTTGTTGTTGATGTTGTTGTTATTGTTGTTGCTTATTTGACGTTGTTGTTATTGTTGTTGTTTATTTGACGTTGTTGTTGTTGTTATTCATTTGACGTTGTTGTTGTTGTTGTTTATTTGACGTTGTTGTTGTTGTTCTTCATTTGACGTTGTTGTTGTCGTTGTTTTTGTTATTTATTTGACGTTGTTGTTGTTATTTATTTGACGTTGTTGTTGTTGTTTATTTGACGTTGTTGTTGTTGTTGTTTATTTGACGTTGTCGTCGACGTTGTTGTTTTTTATTTGACGTTGTTGTTTATTTGACGTTGTTATTATTGTTTATTTGACGTTGTTGTTGTTGTTGACGTTGTTGTTGTTGTTGTTTATTGGACGTTGTTGTTGTTGTTGTTTATTTGACATTGTTGTTGTTGTTGACGGTGTTGTTATTGTTGTTGTTTATTTGACATTGTTGTTGTTGTTGTTATTTATTTGACGTTGTTGTTGTTGTTTATTTGACGTTGTTGTTGTTGTTTATTTGACGTTGTTGTTTATTTGACGTTGATGTTGTTGTTTATTTGATGTTTTTGTTGTTATTTGAAGTTGTTGTTGTTGTATTTGTTGTTGTTGTTGTTGTTGTTTATTTGATGTTGTTGTTGTTGTTTATTTGACATTGTTGTTGTTGTTGTTGTTGACGTTGTTGTTGTAGTTGTTTATTTGACGTTGTTGTTGTTGTTGTTGTTTATTTGATGTTATTTTAGTTGTTGTTGTTTATTTGACGTTGTTGTTGTTTTTTATTTGACGTTGTTGTTGTTGACATTGTTGTTGTTGTTGTTTATTTGATGTTGTTATTGTTGTTTTTTATTTGACTTTGTTGTTGTTTATTTGACGTTGTTGTTGTTGTTGTTGTTGTTTATTTGACGTTGTTGTTGTTGTTGTTGTTTATTTGACGTTGTTGTTGTTGTTGTTTATTTGACGTTGTTGTTGTTGTTTATTTGACATTGTTGCTGTTGTTGTTGTTAATGTTGTTGTTGTAGTTGTTTATTTGACGTTGTTGTTGTTGTTGTTTATTTGATGTTATTTTAGTTGTTGTTGTTTATTTGACGTTGTTGTTGTTTTTTATTTGACGTTGTTGTTGTTGACATTGTTGTTGTTGTTGTTTATTTGACGTTCTTGTTGTTGTTTTTTATTTGACATTGTTGTTGTTGTTATTGTTGGTGTTGTTGTTGTTATTGACGTTGTTGTTATTATTGTTGTTGTTGTTTATTTGACGTTTTTGTTGTTGTTGATGTTGTTGTTGTTGTTGTTGTTTATTTGACGTTGTTGTTGTTGTTGCTTATTTGACAATTTTGTTGTTGTTGTTGTTGACGTTGTTGTTGTAGTTGTTTATTTGACGTTGTTGTTGTTGTTGTTGTTTATTTGATGTTGTTTTAGTTGTTGTTGTTTATTTGACGTTGTTGTTGCTTTTTATTTGACGTTGTTGTTGTTGACATTGTTTTTATTGTTGTTTATTTGACGTTGTTGTTGTTGTTTTTTATTTGACGTAGTTGTTGTTATTGTTGTTGTTGTTATTAATTTGACGTTGTTGTTGTTGTTTATTTGACGTTGTTGTTGTTGTTTATTTGACGTTGTTGTTGTTGTTGTTGTTGTTTATTTGACGTTGTTGTTGTTGTTGTTTATTTGACGTTGTTGTTGTTATTTATTTGACGTTGTTGTTATTGTTTATTGGACGTTGTTATTGTTGTTTATTTGACGTTGTTTTTATTATTTTACGTTGTTGTTGTTGTTGTATTTGTTGTTGTTGTTGCTTATTTGACGTTGTTGTTATTGTTGCTATTTATTTAACGTTGTTATTGTTGTTGTTTATTTGACGTTGTTGTTGTTGTTGTTTATTTGACGTTATTCTTGTTGTTGTTTATTTGACGTTGTTGTTGTTGTTGTTATATTTGTTATTGTTGTTATTGTTGTTGCTTATTTGACGTTGTTGTTATTGTTGTTGTTTATTTGACCTTGTTGTTGTTGTTATTCATTTGATGTTGTTGTTGTTGTTGTTTATTTGACGTTGTTGCTGTTGTTGTTCTTTATTTGACGTTGTTGTTGTTGTTGTTTTTGTTGTTTATTTGACGTTTTTGTTGTTATTTATTTGACGATGTTGTTGTTGTTGTTTATTTGACGTTGTTGTTAACGTTGTTGTTGTTGGTGTTTATTTGACGTTGTTGTTGTTGTTGTTTATTTGATGTTGTTTTAGTTGTTGTTGTTTATTTGACGTTGTTGTTGTTTTTTATTTGACGTTGTTGTTGTTGACATTGTTGTTGTTGTTGTTTATTTGACGTTGTTGTTGTTGTTTTTTATTTGACGTTGTTGTTGTTGTTATTGTTGGTGTTGTTGTTGTTTATTTAACGTAGTTGTTGTTATTGACGTTGTTGTTATTATTGTTGTTGTTGTTTATTTGACGTTTTTGTTGTTGTTGATGTTGTTGTTGTTGTTGTTGTTTATTTGACGTTGTTGTTGTTGTTGCTTATTTGACAATTTTGTTGTTGTTGTTGTTGACGTTGTTGTTGTAGTTGTTTATTTGACGTTGTTGTTGTTGTTGTTTATTTGATGTTGTTTTAGTTGTTGTTGTTTATTTGACGTTGTTGTTGCTTTTTATTTGACGTTGTTGTTGTTGACATTGTTTTTATTGTTGTTTATTTGACGTTGTTGTTGTTGTTTTTTATTTGACGTAGTTGTTGTTATTGTTGTTGTTGTTATTAATTTGACGTTGTTGTTGTTGTTTATTTGACGTTGTTGTTGTTGTTTATTTGACGTTGTTGTTGTTGTTGTTTATTTGACGTTGTTGTTGTTGTTATTTATTTGACGTTGTTGTTGTTGTTATTTATTTGACGTTGTTGTTGTTGTTTATTGGACGTTGTTATTGTTGTTTATTTGACGTTGTTTTTATTATTTTACGTTGTTGTTGTTGTTGTATTTGTTGTTGTTGTTGCTTATTTGACATTGTTGTTATTGTTGCTATTTATTTAACGTTGTTATTGTTGTTGTTTATTTGACGTTGTTGTTGTTGTTGTTTATTTGACGTTATTGTTGTTGTTGTTTATTTGACGTTGTTGTTGTTAATATATTTGTTATTGTTGTTATTGTTGTTGCTTATTTGACGTTGTTGTTATTGTTGTTGTTTATATAACGTTGTTGTTGTTGTTATTCATTTGACGTTGTTGTTGTTGTTGTTGTTTATTTGACGTTGTTGCTGTTGTTGTTGTTCTTTATTTGACGTTGTTGTTGTTGTTGTTGTTTTTGTTGTTTATTTGACGTTGTTGTTGTTATTTATTTGACGTTGTTGTTGTTGTTGTTGTTTATTTGACGTTGTTGTTAACGTTGTTGTTATTGGTGTTTATTTGACGTTGTTGTTGTTGTTGTTGTTGTTTATTTGACGTTGTTGTTGTTATTGACGTTGTTATTGTTGTTGTTTATTTGATGTTGTTATTGTTGTTGTTGACATAGTTGTTGTTGTTTATTTGACGTTGTTGTTGTTGCCGTTGTTGTTTATTTGACGATGTTGTTGTTGTTGTTTATTTGACGTTGTTGTTGTAGACGTTGTTGTTGTTGTTGTTGTTTATTGGACGTTGTTGTTGTTGTTGTTTATTTGACATTGTTATTGTTGTTGACGGTGTTGTTGTTGTTGTTGTTTATTTGACATTGTTGTTGTGGGTATTTATTTGACGTTGTTGTTGTTGTTAATTTTATTTGACGTTGTTGTTGTTGTTGTTGTTGTTTATTTGACGTTGTTGTTGTTGTTGTTTATTGACGTTGTTTTTGTTGTTATTTATTTGACGTTGTTGTTTTTGTTATTGTTTATTTGACATTGTTCTTGTTGTTGTTGTTTATTTGACGTTGTTATTGTTGTTTATTTGACGTTGTTTTTGTTATTTGACGTTGTTGTTGTTGTTGTTATTGTTGTTGTTGTTGTTGTTGTTCCTTAGTTGACGTTGTTGTTATTGTTGCTATTTATTTGACGTTGTTGTTGTTGTTGTTTATTTGACGTTGTTGTTGTTGTTTATTTGACGTTGTTGTTGTTGTTGTTGTTGTATTTGTTTTTGTTGTTATTGTTATTGCTTATTTGACGTTGTTGTTGTTGTTGTTGTTTATTTGACGTTGTTGTTGTTGTTGTTGTTGTTGTTTATTTGACGTTGTTGTTGACGTTGTTGTTCTTGTTGTTTATTTGACGTTATTGTTGTTGTTGTTGTTTATTTGACGTTGTTAATGTTGTTGACATAGTTGTTGTTGTTTTTGTTGATTATTTGACGTTGTTATTGTTGTTCTTGTTTTTGTTGTTGTTATTGTTGGTGTTGTTGTTTATTTGACGTTGTTGTTATTGTTGTTGTTGTTGTTGTTGTTTATTTGACGTTGTTGTTGTTGTTTATTTGACGTTGTTGTTGTTGTTTATTTGACGTTGTTGTTGTTGTTGTTTATTTGACATTGTTGATGTTGTTCTTGTTAACGTTGTTGTTGTAGTTGTTTATTTGACGTTGTTGTTGTTGTTGTTTATTTGATGTTGTTTTAGTTGTTGTTGTTTATTTGACGTTGTTGTTGTTGACATTGTTGTTGTTGTTGTTTATTTGACGTTCTAGTTGTTGTTTTTTATTTGACGTTGTTGTTGTTGACATTGTTGTTGTTGTTGTTTATTTAACGTAGTTGTTGTTATTGACGTTGTTGTTATTCTTGTTGTTGTTGTTGTTTATTTGACATTTTTGTTGCTGTTGATGTTGTTGTTGTTGTTGTTGTTTTTTATTCGACGTTATTGTTGATGTTGTTTATTTGACGTTGTTGTTGTTGTTATTGTTGTTGTTGTTGTTGTTAATTTGACGTTGTTGTTGTTGTTTATTTGACGTTGTTGTTGTTGTTGTTTATTTGACATTGTTGTTATTGTTACTTATTTGACGTTGTTGTTGTTGTTGTTTATTTGACGTTGTTGTTTATTTGACATTGTTGTTTATTTGACGTTGTTGTTGTTGTTTATTTGACGTTGTTGTTGTTATTTGAAGTTGTTTTTGTTATCTGAAGTTGTTGTTGTTATATTTGTTGTTGTTGTT